>JAIUZE010002160.1:0-178140 GCA_022085475.1 Heliosperma pusillum
GGGTTGTCGCGTACCCTAAGCAAAGATAAATAACCCAGACTAGGCTAACAACAAATTAATGTAATTAGGGAAGTAAGGGGTCGATCTCGGGGAGACGAGAGATACTTGTGAATAGTTGTGGTTAGAACTCTACCTTGGACGATTGGCAAATGTTTGTCACTAATTACTAAATAATAACAATGCAATAAAGAAAAGAATCTAGGGAAGTAGGATCACACATGTAGATTAATATATTGATGAAATTGGATTTATGATATGCAAATAATTCATTGTGAGTTCGTAAGAATGATGTGTTCATTACAATCATAGATCAGATGGTCTAGCAGGCTTTTTATGCGATTTACTAGGTCTTAATCTACCATGTCATGCTTTGTCTATTCAATTCTCGTATGTTTACCTTGGAAAAGAATTCCATACTAGTCAAATGATTTTGGCCAAAAATCGTTAACTATCGTTATAGTCCAAACATGCATAGACACAATGTTTTATAAGCACAATTTCTTTTATCCAATTATCATCTTTAGTCAATCTAACATGGCTATCCTACACCCTAGAAAGGTGACTACTTATGCATGATTAACAATGAAAAGGAAACTAAGATTATAAAACTAAGAATGATAAACATGATAAAGGAAATACTAAAATAAAATGAAACTATAATGTAAAGACGAGAATAAAGATTACCGAAAAGGATGAGCAAAGTTTGAAATGGAATAAGAACTTGAATAAGAAATGCAAACCCGGAAACTTGAATTCCAATTACAACTAGAACAACTACAATTGAAGAAAACTTAGAACTAGACTAAACTAAACTAGAGAAAACTAAAACTAAACTAAACTAAGAAAGAAGAAGAACTAAACTAAAGAGAAATGTAAGATGAGAAGAGATGTTGTGTGAGGGGATGGGTGATATGATATGAGGGCTAGAGCATCTATTTATAGTATTAGGGTTTCGTGGAGAAGAGGTCGGGCATTAAACACATAGGTCAAAAATAGGATGAAGGAGCCGCAATGCTCGAAGCAGCACACATACCCGATCGGGTACACACTTACCCGATCGGGTAAGTTTTCATCTAGAAGCTCTTGACTGTCCTTTCATCTCCCTTTGCTTTGACTTGACTTCCAACATCCCCCTTGACCTTTTGAGTCGGGTTTGTTGATAGGGTTTGATGTAAAGCGATGATTGCTTCCGCCTAATTGATTGATCTTCCGACAACTACGAAACCGTCCTTGCTTCTTCTCTCTTTCGAATTAGTGAACCTTCTTGAAATGCCTTTCACTTGGTCAAGCTTGCTTCTTCAAATCGTCGGGTTCTAGGCAAATGCTCGGGAATATAGAAAAAGGGCGTAGAAACGTCACTTTCTCTACAAAACAGGTTAGAACATAGGAATTCGCCTAGAAGACGATATTAGCTCATAAAGTGGCTTAACGAAGCACAAATGACATACAAAACCGAGCTAAATTGGGGGTTAAAACCATACAAATATTCACTTATCAAACTCCCCCAAGCTAAACCTTTGCTTGTCCTCAAGCAAACATAACAACCAATACCAGGACAAGGTTGCAAGCGTTGGCTACTACACCATCAGGAAACAAATCTCAACGTAAAGCTTTGAAAACATAATGAATCATAACCCAAAAACAACGTGGGCAAGAATGATACATAAACATGGTTGAGATTTACATAACGGCGTAGCACAAAGAATTTCACTATAGAATTTTTGGCTCTTGCATGATCTGTTGACATATGGACTCTCACGGTACACTCGAACACTCAATGTATGTAAAAGGTGATTTCTTTATGTGTAAATGTTTTTGAGACACTCACCTATCTACGACTTATGAAAATGTGTCCGCAATCTAATATGGTAAACAATTCAAAACACAAGTCAAAGATCACAATGCACATAGAAAAGAAGCCGAAAAGATGAGAAGAAGGCTTTGGGAAATGGGTGAAAGAAGGCTTTGGGAAATGGGTGAAAGGTGGACAAATAGTTATGGTCTTGTGAAGTTTAGAGTGAGCTAGCAACTGACCAATGATAAATGAATACTCAATCCAAACTTTCGGTCAATTCCCAAAAGACAAAAAACGAAGCCAGAAGAAACAAATTGGCTTATTACACACGAAACACAAGGGTAAACTCCTTCTATTGATTGAATTGACGTTTCTTACGAGATACTCACAACTTCTTCTCTTATTTCTTTTTCTATTTTTTCCGATTTTTTCTCTTTTTTTTTCTTTCCTCTTTTTTTTCTTTTCTTTTGAACAAAACTTCACTTCTTGAACTTTTTCGTTCTTCCAAATTCACTTTGACAGATAAGAACAAATCTTCTCAAAAGAGCACCCACACACCATAGTCTAGCTACTAGCTCAAAAGGTAGGCAGTTTTTATATGTAGCTATTATTTTGTGAAGCATTTGTATGAAGGGGCTTATTTTGAGGGGCAAATTAAAGTGAAAAAGGCTTCAAATCATAGTGAATCATGAATGCAATGCTTATAGAAATGAAATGAGAACCATACTTATGCATTTTGACATGACACACATCACAAGGAGAACTACACACACCTAATGAGACTGGGTATAGATGTACCAGCCTAAGGAGGTTCTACCTTACAATATATGTAACTTGCCAAATGTCAAGATCAAGCGTACTCATCTATAGATTCATTCCATGCCTACTGTGTACAAGACTTCCCCATGTATGCAAAATTCAATGAATATTGAATCATTATCTTTTGAAAGCTCTAAGTTTGGGAAATGTAACATGATAGCATAGTAAACAAGCAAGCAAAGCATGAAAAGCATTCAATTGTGTTCAGAAATTTTTTAAATTTTCTCAAAAATATTCTCTTTCTTTTATTCAAAATTTGAAAAATGATAAACTAAAATGCAAAATGGGAAAATGCAATCCCTCCCTCAAGCTAAACATCACATTGTCCTCAATGTGAGCACGAACACTAAACATGCAACGAGATGTTTAATGGGAAGAAGGGTAAAAAGGGAAAAAGATGAAAGAAAAGTGAAGCTTACTATTGAGCGCGGACTCCCCCAAGCTAGTCTTTTGGACTCGACAAGGAAGGTCTTCATAGATTCTTCAAAAACTCTCGCATCTGCAAGGTAAATCTAACAAAACAACGAAAAGGGAAAAATAAAAATAAAATGCAAAAAGAAAGGGAAAACACGGGTTGCCTCCCGAGAAGCGCTGGTTTAACGTCTCGCTAGACTCTTTATTAATGAAAATCATTCTTTGTGCCTTAAAAAGCATGTCAATGCCCTTAGAAGTCGATCATATACATGCGCATGGGCTATACAAAAACAAATGTAAGCAATTGACAAGATATAGGCATGAAATATTGAAGGTAAGAATTGATATATCTTATCATTGTGCGCATGACAAACTTCATAGATGACCACTGAACTGTTCCACTCGTCAGTGAGAGATGGAGTAAAATTTTTAAGATCATGGAACAAACAATTAGTTCCCAAAATATCATTAGTGGACTCTAATTGGGGGTAGGGTGAATCAAAGGATTGGGAATCAAAAATTGGTGGTTGATCCCACTTAATTTCAAGGCTAGGTTCACAAAACCCAGTATCATTTTCAAATAAATCTGGAATATCCTTAGCGAAGGGATTTTCAAAGAAATCTGATGACTCGATCAACGACTCTCCATGGAAGTCACAAATGGGCTTAACAACATCCTTGTCTAAAGTCTCGGCTACCATATGGTCAATATCAATAATGGGGGTCTCAAAATTGTCAAATGGAACGACACTAGAGTGACTTTCAATAGAAAAGGTTGGACCATCATCATCGTCATCTATTAATTCATATGATTGGGGAGAATTAGACTCACATGGGGACATGAAAAAGCACAGGAGAAAATAGACTCACATGGGGGGGCTGAAAAAGCATAAGGAAAATTGATTGGCTTACAAATTTTAAACGTGGGTTCTTCCTTTTGCCCTTTGAGTATTTGAAGTTGAGCCCTGATTTCATTGATTTGCTCTTGGATTCTCAACCGCCGGTGCGTTTCATCCAGAGATTGGGATGCCATAAAGTCCAAGAAAATCCAAAGTTCCTTTCCTCTCTTCTGATAAAAACTTCCAGCACTCAATTGCATAGCCAGGCTACGACACTTAATGAGCATTCCATGAAGCACGACATCTCTCATATAGGTCTCATCAAGGGTATACCCAAGAGAGATAATATGGTTAGAATAGCTATAAAATCGGTCGAGGTATTCATGGAAAGGCTCATTCTCGCATTGTGGAGGTTGGAAATAGATAGTCATTGAGAGAAAATAAAGCAAACCCTTTGAAAGAAAATACTCCTATTATCTGAAAAGAGTCACTACACTACAAGGAAAAGGTGAGAAAAATCTCAAGGAACAAGTGTTCCTCGAGACAAAAGAAAAAAGGCAAGGTAAAACTCTACTAATCACAAATAAACAAAACCGTGCTCCCCGGCAACGACGCCAAAATTTGACAGGGTTGTCGCGTACCCTAATCAAAGATAAATTACCCAGACTAAGCTAACAACAAATAAATGCAGTTAGGGAAGTAAGGGGTCGATCTCGGGGAGACGGGAAATACTTTTGAATAGTTATGGTTAGAACTCTACCTTGTACGATTGGCAAAGGTTTGTCACTAATTACTAAATAATAACAATGCAATAAAGAAAAAAATCTAGGGAAGTAGGTTCACACATGTAGATTAACATATTGATGAAACTGGATTTAGGATATGCAAATAATTCGTTGTGAGTTCGTAAGAATGATGTGTTCATTACAATCATAGATCAGATGGTCTAGCAGGCTTTTTATGCGATTTACTAGGTCTTAATCTACCATGTCATGCTTTGTCTATTCAATTCTCGTATGTTTACCTTGGAAAAGAATTCCATACTAGTCAAATGATTTTGGCCAAAAATCGTTAACTATCGTTATAGTCCAAACATGCATAGACACAATGTTTTATAAGCACAATTTCTTTTATCCAATTATCATCTTTAGTCAATCTAACATGGGTATCCTACACCCTAGAAAGGTGACTACTTATGCATGATTAACAATAAAAAGGAAACTAAGATTATAAAACTAAGAATGATAAACATGATAAAGGAATACTAAAAGAAAATGAAACTATAATGTAAAGACGAGAATAAAGATTACCGAAAAGGATGAACCAAGATTGAAAAGGAATAAGAACTTGAATAGGAAATGCAAACCCGGAAACTTGAATTCCAATTACAACTAGAACAACTACAATTGAAGAAAACTTAGAACTAGACTAAACTAAACTAGAGAAAACTAAAACTAAACTAAACTAAGAAAGAAGAAAAACTAAACTAAAGAAAGAAGAGAAGAGATGTGTGAAGAGATTGTGTGTGATGAGATGAGGGCTAGAGCATCTATTTATAGTATTAGGATTTCGTGGAGAAGAGGTCGGGCATTAAACACATAGGACAAATTTAGGAAGAAGGAGCCGCAATGCTCGAAGCAGCACACATACCCGATCGGGTACACACTTACCCGATCGGGTAAGTTGTCATCTAGAAGTATTTGACTAACGTTTCATCTTCCTTCGCTTTGACTTGACTTCCATCATCCCCCTTGACCTCTTGAGTCGGGTTTGTTGATAGGGTTTGATGTAAAGCGATGATTGCTTCCGCCTAATTGATTGATCTTCCGACAACTACGAAACTGTCTTTGCTTCTTCTCTCTTTCGAATTAGTGAACCTTCTTGAAATGCCTTTCACTTGGTCAAGCTTGCTTCTTCAAATCGTCGGGTTCTAGGCAAATGCTCGGAAATATAGAAAAAGGGCGTAGAAACGTCACTTTCCCTACAAAACAGGTTAGAACATAAGAATTCACCTAGAAGACGATATTAGCTCATAAAGTGGCTTAACGAAGCACAAATGACATACAAAACCGAGCTAAATTGGGGGTTAAAACCATACAAATATTCACTTATCAGCGATGATGCTGCTCGACGGGCGTGGGAGCGGGTTTGCACCCAAGGAGGCCTGCTTCAGATATGATGTCGAGGTTGTATTTCCGTTGACACAAGAAAATACCCTCTTTGTTACGAGCAACCTCAAGACCCAAAAAATACTTCAAATCTCCTAAGTCTTTCATGTGGAAGCACTCAGGTAAATAATTCTTAAAGGCCACAAGAGCAGGCAGGTCATTACCGGAGACAATTAAATCATCCACGTAAACAAGCACATTAAGACGGATTGAGTCACGAATAAAAGTAAACAATGAGTAATCATAGTAACTCTGAGTGAAGCCATATTGCTTGAGAGCATGCCCAAGTTTGGCAAACCAACATCGGGGTGCCTGTTTGAGGCCGTAAAGAGATTTCCGTAACCGACATACTTGACCTGGAACCGGAGAGGTGAACCCAGGAGGAAATCGCATGTAGACCTCTTCTTCTAAATCACCATGCAGGAAGGCATTATGAACATCTATTTGATAAAGGTGTCATTGCTTAGTAGAACCAACAGAGAGAAAAGTACGTACCGTTGTCATCTTTGCAACAGGGGCAAATGTTTCATCATAATCAATCCCCTCAGTCTGATGATTCCCAAAGACAACTAATCTGGCCTTCAGACGTTCAATAGTAGAGTCGGATTTATATTTGATTTTGTAGAGCCATTTGCTCCCAAGAGCTTTCTTACCAGGTGGTAGAGTAGTCACGGTCCAGGTGCCATTATCAACAAGAGCCTTTATTTCAGCATACATAGCATGTCGCCACCCGTCATGTTTCACGGCCTCTGCAAAGTTTTGTGGCTCCCTGTTGGACATGAGAGCAGCCACGTACGAACGATATGGGGTTGAAAATTTTTAACAGGAAATGTAATTAGCTAAAGTATATGAGGTACCTGAGGAAGACGATGACACGCGGAGACTGGAGGCACTAGATGGACTACTATCATCACCGTCGTCATCCAAGAAAACAGTCACATAATCCTGGAGATATGTGGATGGCAATTTGGCACGCTGGCTGCGACTCATAGCAGGGGGTGGGGACTCGGCCGAGGCATGAGCAGGAGAAGTGGGTGGTGAGGTCACGAGTATTGCGGGAGGAACCACTTCCGTCTCGGGAGAAGCTGGTTCGGAGAAGTTGGTTCGGTAATGGGTGGATCTGAGTGACCAGCATCACCCACATTATCTAATTGTTCATTGTCCCAATCTATGATAATTTCATCCAAGGCATGTGAGCTAAGCGGAAGCGGGTCAGTCACATTTGGTGAATCATGCCCAGAATCAGTGAGAAATGGAAATTGATCTTCGTAGAATTTCACATCCCTCGACGCAAAGAATTTCCGAAGTTCAACATCATATAAATACCAACCCTTTTGTCCAACCGGATATCCCATAAATACACATTTACGACTACGACTCGCAAATTTGTCACCTTTGGAATGTTGGTTATGAGCAAAACAAAGGGACCCAAAAACCCGTAAAATATCATAGTTGGGAGATTTTCCAAATAAGACCTCGTAGGGTGTCAACCCATTTAATACGCGTGAGGGTGTACGATTTATAACAAATGCAGCAGCTAAAGCACATTCACCCCAAAACTGAATGGGCAACTCTCCCTGAAATCGTAAAGCCCGGGCCACATTTAATATATGCTGATGTTTTCGTTCGACACGGCCATTTTGTTGTGGTGTCCCCACACATGATGATTGAAATAATATCCCATGTTTCGCAAATTCCGGTTTTAATGTATGAAATTCCGTGCCATTATCGCTCCTTACAATTTTAATTTCAGCAGAGAATTGTCTCTTGATCATGGCCATGAATAATACGAATTTGTGATAAACTTCAGTTTTAGCATTTAATAAAAATAAATCCACACTCCCCGAGAATAATCATCCACCAAAGTAAAAAAATAACGACACCCAGACAGTGACGGTATATCATATGGTCCCCATAAATCACAGTGAACTAATTCAAAAGCACTCGTACTTTTATTATTGCTCAATTGAAAACTACTACGAATATGTTTGGCTCGATGACAAACCTCACATGGTTTTGACAACGTGTGTTTGCTTGAGCGTAAAAATGGTAGCAGTTTAACAATATGTTCAGACGGATGACCCAATCTAGAATGCCATAAATTTAACGGAAAATTCACATGGTACTCTCGAGTTTTGCCATTTTGCACGAAATACCCAAAAAAATTTTGATCTAGAAAACTTTAAGAGGCCATAACTCGTGTTTACGAGATCATAAAGTGACGATTTTTTTTTTCAAATCGATCGTCTTTCCAAGTACTACAATTTGAAAAAAAAATTGTCGAGTTCGAAATTCGTAACCAAGAGATATGCTCTCTCAAAGTTTGTTCGGTCAAAAAAACTTTGACATGCAATAACTCCTAGTTACGGGATCCAAATACAATAATTTTTTTTTCCAAATCGTAGTTTTCGGAAAGATGATCGATTTGAAAAAAAAAATCGTCACTTTATGATCTTGTAAACACGAGTTATGACCTCTTAAAGTTTTCTAAATCAAAATTTTGGGCATTTCGTGCAAAATTACAAACCTCGGGGTACCATGCGAATTTTCCGTAAATTTAATGATGCCACAGATGACACATTTCTTACAACTTCAGCTTCCGAGGCGCGAGGTGGGACTACCGAATGGTTCCAGTATTTATGCATCCAAACTCGAGTTTACCCAAAACGTCATACGACTCTATTACTTGATTTATCTATTTTTATTTTATTTTCCAAAACTCGATAAGAATAGAATAAGACAAATTCAACGAGATGAGATGATTTTTTCTATTTCCTTGAGTCCCGCAAATATATTGAAGCAAACTTACTTATGATATTAAATTTTGAGGGTTGACATTGACATGCAAAATAAAAATGACCCATTTAAATAGGTTGAAATCATTATTTATATTTACCTGATGCTTAAATCATACTCCTTCCGTTTTTCTATATATGACGTTTTGCTTTTTTGAGGTAACCATTTGACTTTAATATTTCGAAAAATATATTTATTCAAAAATTATAAAAATGATAGCATTAAATTTCTTACGAAAAACTCTTTCATATGAGTATACATATCAAAATATTTAAATTTATATATTGAAAGATATTGAAAAGACAAGTGGGTATCTCAAAACGTGAAAAAGTCATCTATAAAAAAACAAAGTGAGTACTTATTATGACTATGACTAGTAATAAATGATTTTTGACATCACAGAAAGTTTATCGAATCCGTTTTTAAAATAATGCTGAAAAAATAAAATTTTATCGTTTTGGGTTGGTCTAAAAACTATTTATAGTTTTGGTGTCCACGTAGGCTCGGGATTTGCGAGTCAATATCGAGGCAAAGACACGCCATTGCTAATGGCGTGTCTATTCAGCTCAATTTTTTGGGCCAAAGCAGAAACAGAAGCAAAAATCTAGGCCTTAGACACGCCATTCGCATTGGCGTGTCTGTAGAAAGAGACACGTCATTCGGATTGGCGTGTCTTTAACATTGATGTTTTTTGAAAATACATAAGGTGTTGCTCTATGCCATTAGTAAGACACGCCATTAGCAATGGCGTGTCTCCTTTATTAGACACGCCAATCCTAATGGCGTGTCTTGGCAGTGAATAGCAAAAGCAACAGGAAAAATCTGGTTATTAGCATCAATTGACATAGCCGTCAAAATTGTTCCTTTGAAATTCCCGTACAAGTGTGTTCCATCTATGGTTAAAACAGGCCGACAATGTTCAAACCCTTCAATGCATGGTTTAAATGCCCAAAAAACAAGCTTGAATGTATGCACATTTGAGTCTCCTATGGGTGTGGTTGACCATTGGACTACTGTACCAGGATTAGATTCTTTCAAACCTTGCATGAAACGAGGTAACATCTCATACGATGCATCCCAATCACCGAAAATATCCCCAATTGCTCTTTGTTTTGCATTCCAAGCTTTGGCATATGATATTTTGTAACCAAACTTATCTAAAATGACTTCAACAACAGACATCACCTTATATCCCCAATCCCCCTCAACATAGTTACGAATCAAATGACTTATGAAAGCTCGTTTCAAATTAAAGTGGTCTCGAGGAACCATGTCACCAACACACGAAGAGTCATGAGGACCTTTGTATGTGACAATTGTAAATGCTTGAGAATAAGGGTCTTTTCTTGTCGCTCTTAACCGCCAATTGCAAGGGCTAGGAGATCGACCACATTTATAAGTGACAGTGTCAGGCTTTGATTCAGCAACCTTGAAAAATTGATTTGCTTGAACACTATAAAATGTCACCTCATCACTTATTGAAGCTTTGTTTGTGAAGACTTGTCCAACGGCAAACTCTTTCCCTTTTTCATATCGAACCATACTCTCCCATGTTTTCCAACTATTCCATTCATCCTCATCTAATGGATCAACCTTATTAAACTCAACAATTGGTGCACTAGCAAAAACAAGATCATCATCACCATCTTCCTCAATTACTATCAAATTCTCATCAAGTGTGGCGAACTCCGCATCAAACTCATCACCCTCTAAGTTCCCATCAAATTCCCCCTCATTTATATCATTAGCCTCAAGAGATACAAATTGAGCAACATCATCTAGCCTAAGAGGAATAATTGGTGTAGGGGTCACAATTTGGCTTGTGGAAACTTCAACAAATATGTCCATTGACGGAGCATTTGAATGACGAACACTTGCCCATAATGCTTTAAAGGATCCCTCACAATTAAGTGGTACAACTTTAAAACACCCGGAACTTGGAAATTTCATTTTCACAATTGACTACTCATACTTTGAATGCCAATTCCCTTATATATTTCTTCAACTAATTCCAAATATGTCATCTTTGTACTAGCTAAAATAAAACATTGATTCCCTCCTTTATAGCAAACATACCCATTTTGATCCACTACCTCTCCATCCCAATAACACATAAGAGGATAATCACAAATTTCCATTCTATACAACAAAAATGCAACACATTTAGTATAAATCAGCAATTAGTTGTCCAATTATTCCCAAAACACATAACTAAACATAATTATACCGAAACCACAAATTTCTATATAATCACAACAAAATTAATAACAATGGCATAAACTTCTATATAGTAGCTTCAATTGCGTTTTTTAAACAAGAAAGACATAGCTAAACCGAAATTATACCCAAAACACTAATCTAGGGTTTGAAGATTTGGGGTTTTTCAAGCAATGGCATAAATTCTATACAATAACTTGATTTAAGCACAAAAACAACAATAACAACAAAATTAACAACATTTAAATCAATTAAAACAGAAATTTGCATAAATCTAAACAAATAACTACAAAAATTGAAAGGAGATGAATTACCTTGCTAATTAGGAATTTCAATTAATAATTGAAAGAGAAGAGGTGATAGATACGTCGGAGATGAATTGTGAGATGGTTTGAGATGAGATGAAGTGTTTGAGATGAGATGAAGGTTTCGGATTTTAGAGGTAGAGGGAGGAAGTGTTTGAAATAAAATGAGGGAGAAGGTTGGATGTCTGATTTTAGTGGAAAAAAATCTGGCTATTAGACACGCCATTCGGATTGGCGTGTCTCCCTCTATAGACACGCCAATGCGAATGGCGTGTCTAATAGCCAGATTTTTGCTAATGTTTCTGCCTTGAGTCTAAAAATTTAGCTAAATAGACACGCCATTGCGAATGGCGTGTCTATTGAAGGAAACACGCCATTCGGAATGGTGTGTCTCTGTGTTAACATTTTGTTGAATTAAGCCTCATATGTTCATTGAAGACACGTCATTGGCAATGGCGTGTCTTTGCCTCGATATTGACTCGCAAATCCCGAGCCTACGTGGACACCAAAACAATAAATAGTTTTTAGACCAACCCAAAACGATAAATTTTTATTTTTTCAGCATTATTTTAAAAACGGATTCAAGTTTATCTTGCTCATTACACGTGATAATATGGAGCACGTACAAGCTTTGTTAGAGAATACCGATATTATTCTCTAACAAGCTTCAACATAATATATGATATATAGGATGATATAGGATATGTTGGTTTCTAATATGACTGAAAATATTTAGAAATAAAGGGTAAAATGAGGCTTATCACCACCAAATATGTAAGGTTGTAGCCTCCAATGGATAATTGAAGGTTATTGTTTTTGTATTTTCTAGAGAGAAAAGGAGAAAGGGAAAACTATTCAACAGTCCACATACCGTATAAAGCTAAAAAAATCCCATTACAATTTTTTTTCACTCAATGTTAGCTTCGTTTACTTTACTTAAGTTTTGCACTAAAGAAAAACAAAAGTTCTTTTTAATTCAAATTGATTAAGCTTTGCTCACCTCAATTCAACCTAACTTGAGTATTTTTCATGATCAAAATTCGCCTGTTATCTAATATATTTCTGCTACAATACAAAAAGAGACCAATCTTTCACAAGAATCACAACACATAGAAACGAAAAAAGATGTATAACCCTTTCGAAAACAAAGAGTGTAAATATATCAAAACCACACGAGATATTTTATTTCCTAAGTGCAAAATTTTTCATCTACTAATCTTTATCTTCCATTTACATCAGTGTGAATCATATAAGAGCATTAAGATTATTTATGCAAGCAAGTTTTACAAGTCACACTAGTGACCAGCCTTTGAAACAATTTATCATGATATACAACAATAACAACATGCTATAATAATAGAGTTAAACTGCTGAAGTAAATGAGAGTTAAACAAAGGATCAATGAAACAAATGCTTTAACATAAATGTTTTACATTCAGCAAAATAAGTTGGGCTTCTTTTATCTCCCACTGAGGTTACTAAATTGCGCAAGCAGAGCAGTCCCAGATCGCTCGTCGACTCCTTGAGCATTTTCAGGAATGATGGCACCACTGTGACGGCTTTCTGCTGGCGAAGGGTCCACCACCACCACGGCTTGTGCCGATGTGGGTGTGTGTGTTGATGTCGGTGCCACATTGCCTTCCTCGTTCTTTCCTTCAGGAGACGCCTCTTGTAATTGCAAAGCATATTCTAAATTCCATAAGACATCACCCATAGTAGGCCTATCACACCCATACTCAGCCAAACATTTCTCCGCTGCCTCAGCAAACTTCTTCATCGACTCTGGGTTTACCGACCCGACTAGAATTGGGTCAACTATCTTTTCCATGTTACCCTTTCGTTTCGATGACATAGCCCACTCGGCAAGGTTCACTTGCTCCCTAGGTAAAGCAGGGTTGATGGCGGGTCGTGCACACAATGCCTCGAGTAACACCACACCGAATGAGTACACGTCTGACTTGTCGGTAAGTTGTTGTTTCCGGAAATACTCTGGATCGAGATAACCAAAACTACCCTTAACCGCTGTGCTAACATGGTCGGCCTGTTGTCCTGGACCGTCTTTCGAGAGACCAAAATCAGCCATCTTAGCGACAAAGGTCTCATCAAGGAGGATATTTGTGGTCTTGACATCTCGGTGAATGATCCCTTGTGCTGACCCGGTGTGAAGATAATGAAGCCCACGAGCCGCCCCAATGCAGATCTCGAGTCTTTGCTTCCACGACAATGGTGGCAAAGGTGGGTTCTTGCCATAGAGATGATCTCGTAGAGGTCCATTGGACATGTACTCATACACCAAGATCATCTCATTATTCTCGTCGCAATATCCAATTAGCGAAACCAAGTGCTTATGACGAAGTTTTGATAGCATTTGTATCTCGGTCATGAACTCATTGATACCTTGTTCTGATTGGGGGTTGCCTCGCTTGACTGCAACCTAGTAATGTCCATGTAAATATTAAATTAGCGGATGTGTCATGTAAAAAAAAAAATAGTACATGTAGTAGACCTTTGATCGAAAATGCTTCATGAAACCTTGTTATAGAACCCACAAACCTGATTCCCATCCAAGACGCCAATGTAGACATTACCAAAGCCTCCAACGCCAATGATACCACTAGCCTCAAAGTTTTTGGTAGACTCCTTGATCTCGTCGAATGTGAACCTACGACCAAGTCCACCTGTCGAGAAAATGCTGCTTCTATTCGAACCATAGTTGCTCTTACCCAAGATAGTGGAATCTCCTGCATGAAGAGGAAGCAACCAGGATGAGAAGCTATTTCTTCTTTGCCAATCTTGAGGCCTTTTGTGCCACTTGACCACCATGGCTCCTAAGCCAACCGCAGCTCCAAACATCATGGCAAACCCAACTGCTGCAACTGCGTGCTTGCCTGTCCCAGCACTAGCCTTCCCATCAGGACCAAACTCCCCATCTAAGCTTCTAGCTGTGTTGTTCATCTTGAAAACTTCCACCCCGTTTAGAATAGCATTTTTAGGCCCGGATGGAATATTTGCGGGACCAATTTGAATTGAGAGTTTTTCTTGTATTAGAGACGAGTCCACAACAATATCTTGATAATTAGGAGATGCTAATTGATTAGTCAATGATGATAAATCCAAACCAGAAATTGCAGTCTTTTGGTTAATATATACGTTAAAATAAAGCTCATTTAGAGCAGTACTAACAATATCACAAAAATGAAGCCTAACTAAGTGAGAATAACCCTTATCGACGCTGAATTCCCATGAGACATTAAAGTTGGGTACTAAGGTATTTGCTTCAGCCATTTCAACCGCACTTGCATACACAGTTTGTGGTGCTATGTAAGGCGTGACATCTTGTGGATACTTGATGATAGATGTTTGAACATTCACGATCTTTGCCATAGGTTTTGTCTTAAGATACTCGTCATCTTTTTCCCATGTTCGACCAAGGGTGTCATTTTCTGGCGTTATAAGGGACCCACCTACATTGATTCGAAAGACTGTTTCAAGAGAGCTATAGGTCAAACCATCAAATGGAGCAACAGGAGACAAAGACTGCCCTGAATCAGCAATCAATTTTTCGGGGGCAGTGGAAACTTCAATAGCATTGATGAATGCAGCTGAGTTTTTCTGAGGAGAAAACCTAATAGAAAATCTCTGAGACTTTATATGAATTAAATACTCTTTCTTGGTAAGATTACTTGTGCTAAATCCATGAAGGAGGGTGACTTCATCAGTAAAGACATTGAATGTTGCTGTATCAAGCTTAAACACATCGGTTGCAAGAGGAAAGAAGTAAAGGCGAACCCAATGCCAACCAGAGTCTTGCAAGTGGAAAGTGTAAGTCGCGTCCTTCTTAAACACACGAGCTGAGGAATATATTTTAGAAGGAACATTGGCGTTGGAGTCAGACACAAGGTAGCTATCCTCAGCCGCAAGTAAACCATGCGCTTCCTTGTCAGCAAGAAATGATTTTCCATCAGGAGATGTCAACTTCTCATTGCTTCCACATGCAATGTAGAAGATGTCCTTTGGGTTAAAAGGGGTCACCGGAGAAGGCTGAGCCAAAACCGAGGTTGAAAGGGTAAATAAAAATGCGACCATCAAAGTATAAAGAGAAGGCATGAATGACGATAAGAATAACCGGGAGGAGGAATGAAGAATGAGGTGTTTCTTGTTTTTTTTGTCCATCATCATTCCTCCTAACCCAGGAGGGAGGTGGTGGACTTAGGAAAGGGAAAAGAGACCAAAAAAAGAATAAGAGAAATGGGAAAATTTTAGAAAATTCATTACAAGTAATTGATTAGAATTTTGCGGTTTTTTCTCCGTCTTGAAAATAGGAGGCGATTTTGGTTTTCTAAATGTTGGTTTGTAGTTTTGTGTAAGTTTGATGGATGGTTAAAAGTATAACTTAATTTTGATGTCCCAAATTTCACCTAATTTGTTGGGTTGTTAATGGCTATATATAGCCTTAATTTTTTTAAGGTTGCTGCTTTTTACTCAAATTAGGATGATATTAATGAAATTGAAGGTTGGCAGTATCTTTAGTTCTGATATAGGACAATGATAACATCATAAAGGGAAGAATTCATGCTCAACGTGACCCATAATATTTAATGTGTTGGATTGTAGCATTGGTAAGATATTAGTGTCAAACCAGGGCAAAAGCAATCGTTTTGTAAGATTCAACTGAAACAAAATATCTCACTAATACTTCAACTAGATTTCATGCCCGTGCGATGCACGGGTCTACGTTAGTATCATTTTCGTAATTTTCCTATGACAGTTAACTTATAAAAATGAACTTTTGAAGTTTTAAGACTATAATAAAATATACTCCGTAATTTAAAAAAAAAAAATATTGATATATTGATTCAACTTCTATTTTAAACATATGTTACCAACCTTGTCGGGACTCAAGTTATATTTGATCTATATTATGACTCGAAAAATGATCCAAAGTACCTAAGAATCAAGCTCTCTAAGACAATGTTTCAAGCAACTCAAAAGATTTTGGGTTGATCACCTCACCTTATGCTAATTGTTCGATATGAGGCAATTCTACTATTTATAGATATTAGTATATTCACCACACATACATTATTTTTCAATGTGAGATATATATAACATACTATGAATTACACAAATTATATGCAAATAATATGAAATTCTATACTGTAATGATAGCATTTTTTTTACCATGAACCTAATTATATTATTTTCATAATTAATACAAAATTTTAAGAGCTCTCTAAAACAATATTCTCTCCGTCTTAATCATTTGTTTGTCTTTCATTAAAATACTCCTAAAAAAGGACGACTTTGGGTTTATCTCTAAGTTTCAAGGACGACTCTTATTTATAATCGCGTGATCATCCCAGCTTATGATATTTCTCTAATGTGGGACAATTCTTCTATTTATACATAGTATATTCACCACACTTATATTACTTTTCCATGTGAGACAAATAACATATTTGGCAGTTACCATTAAAATTATTATCTATGGTACTTTCTTAAATTATTATTTATGATATTTTCCTAAATTAAGTTTGATGATGTAAATTTTATTAAGGCGGAGATAATAATACAAACATTTAAGATCTCCGTAAGATAATACTTGAGAGATCAAAAGACTTTGGGTGAATATCTGAGTTGAAGGATGACTCATTTTCACAATATTTTTTTGTGAAATGAATGTAAAAAATTTTATATAAAAATTATAAGCACCACTTGAATATAATATAGGAAATGTATATTGAGATAAATAAAAGATTTTTCACTTTATTTTTAAATGATATTTTCCTAAATTAATTTTTGATGATGTAAGTTTCACTAAGGTGGATACAAACTTTTAAGAGCTCTTTATTAATTAAGACAGTATTTAAGAGTTTCAAAAGATTTTGATTTGATATCTAAGTTCCAAGGATGACTCTTATTTATAAGTATAGAATTACCCCATCTTATCATAATTTTCTGGTGTGGGACAATTATACTATTTATACGTAATATATTTACCACACTTGTATTATGTTTCAATGTGGGACAAATAACTTATTAATAAGTAGTACACCATCAAAATTATTACTTATATAATACTTTCCTAAATTTTCTAAATTAAGTTTGATGATGTAAATTTCACTATTGTGGAGTTAATAATACAAAATTTTAAAGGTTCATTAAACCAATACTTAAGAGAATTTTTCAATGTGGTACAATTTTACTATTTATACGTAGTATATATTCACCAGTCACCATACATATTTTTTTTTTCAATATGGGACAAGTAACACATTAAATAGTTTACCATCAAAATTATTATTTAAGATACTTTTCTAAATTAATTTTTAATGATATAAATTTCACTATAGTGAAGATTATAATATAAACTTTTAAGAGCTCCGTAAGACAATATATAAGAGGCTCAAAAGATTTTAGGTTGAAACTTTATTTCCCAATATGATTCATATTGGTAATCATAAGATCACCCACCTTATGATAATTTTCGGACAATTCTACTATTTATAGGTAATATATTCATCACACCTACATATTTTTTCAATGTGGTACAAATAATATACGTAAGAATTACACCAAGTATGTGCAAATAATATGAGTTTCTATACTTTGCAAGGTTTTTTTCACCGCGAATCTAATTATATTATCTTCATAATTTTTTTTACAATACTTCAATTTTTTTAATAATACCTTTTAAAATTAAATTTTGATTATGTAAATTTAACAATTGTGAAGATAACAATAGACAAACTTTTAAGAGATGTCTAAGACAATACTTAATAGATTTAAAAGATTTTAATTTGTTATATAAGGTGCAAAAATGATTCCTATATTTAATCATAGGATCACCCACGTTATGTTAATTTTATGATGTGGGATAATATTACTATTTATACATAGTATATTCACCACATCTAAAAACTTTTAAGAGATTTCTAAGACAATATTTAAGAGATTCAAAATTTTTGGGTTAATACTTAAGGTTTAAGGATGACTCCTATTTATAATCATAGGAATACCCACTTTATTATTTTTATCGATGGACGATTCTGCTATTTATATGTAATATATTTATCACATTTACATTATTTTTCAATGTGGGACAAATAATATTTATGAATTTAGTTTTTATTTAAAGAGTTTCTAAAAAGCTGAAAAGTTGATAATATTATTAGGAAAATAATTAATTTAAAAAATATAATCAAAATCTAAGAGTTCAACTCTAACTTGGAAAGTATATGTATGAATTTAATGTTGAAAAGTTGATAATATTATAAGAAAAATAATTAATATAAAAAATATAATCAAAATCCTCATAATTGATTTAATTTTTTAAGAGTTTCTATAAAGGAGGAGTCTCTCACGTGCCTTGAAAAAAGCCTCTTTTATATATATACTAGATTTTATGCCCGTGCGATGCACGGGTCTATATTATTTTCATTTTCATAAATTTTCAATAATAATTAAATTTTAAAAATAAACTTTTGAATTTTAAGACTATAATAAAATATACTTTTTAAGAAAACAATATTGATATATTGATTCAATTTCTATTTTCACCATATTTTACTAATCTTGACATAACTCGGGTTATGTTTGATCTATATTATGACCCAAAAAATATTAAATGACTCTCTCGTTCAAATCATTTAATAGGTTTACATATGTTTTGATTGATACATTCACAAAAGAATCATCCAAGGTACTTAAGCTCTCTAATACATTGCTTAAGAGGCTCAATAGATTTTGGGGTGATACATATATTCCTAATATGACTTTTATTTGTAATCATTTTATCATCCCAGCTTATGTTAATTGTTCGATATGAGACAATTCTATTATTTACAGGTTGTATATTCACCACACCTACATTATTTTTCAATGTGGGATAAATAACATACTCAGAATTACACAAAGTATGTGTAATTATAATATTTTTTTACTTCGAATCTAATTATATTATTTTCATAATCAATACAAAATTTTAAGAGCTCTCTAAAATAATATTTGAGAGAATTAAATGATTTTGTGTTGATATCTAAATTTCAAGGATGACTCTTTTTATAATGACATGATCATCGAAGCTTATTATATTTTTTCGATGTGGGACAATAATTTTTTAAATTATATGTAGTATATTTACCACACTTACATTATTTTTCAATATGGAACAAATAGCATATTAAGTACTACATCATTAAAATTATTATTTATGATACTTTCTTAAATTGTTATTTATAATAGTTTCCTAAATTAATTTTGATGATGTAAATTTCATTAAGGTGGAGATAATAATACAAATTTTTAAGAGTTCTGTAAGACAATACTTAGGATTCAAAAGATTTTGGGTTGATATCTAAGTTCAAGGATAACTCATTTTTACGATAATTTTTTTGTGATATGAAATGTAAAAGTTTTGATATAAAAATTATAAACACACTTGAATATAATATAAGAAATGTAAATTGAGATAATTAAAAGATTTTTCACTTTTTTTGTGATACTTTCCTAAATTATTTTTTTATGATGTAAGTTTCACTAATATGAAGATAATAATACTATTTATATCTAGTATATTTACCACGCTTATATTATTTTTAATGTGGGACAAATAAGATATTAAGTAGTGCACCATTAAAATTATTACTTATATAATAAGTTCCTAAATTATTATTTATGATACTTTCCTAAATTAGTTTTGTTGATGTGAATTTGACTATAGTGGAAATAATAATACAAACTTTTAATAGGTTTTAGGACAATACTTAAGAGACTAAAATGACTCCTATTTATAATCATACTGGATTTTGTATCCGTGCGTTGCACGTGCGTTGCACGGGTAACTAAATATTATTTTGTCAATAATTGAGTATGAATAAGTGATAAACCATTTAAAATTTATGAAGGGAATACTGCTTAACTCTAGACGCACAAATGAAATTGTTATTTTTATTGCTTGTAAGTACTCGCACTTTAACTTATGTCACATTATATTAGCAATTAGTCTTGCTTGTGACGGGTCTATCCGTCACCAGCTTGTGATGGGTCGGATTCCTCTCACAAGCTTGCAAGTGAGAGGGCAAGTGGTAAATTAATGGTTTCCCACTTACCCGCCCACTTGCAAGTTTGTGAGAGGGATCCGACCCCTCACAAGCTTGTGGCGGATAGTGACCGTCACAAATGAGAATTTGTGTTATATTAGAGCGTTATGCTTCATGCTATTTTAAGTTATAATAATATAATCCTTGTACACTTATTATGCGTCAATTATATACATAATTTTTTGTTGAAAGCATCTTCTCAATGTATATCTCAATAGATATACGGATCGGAGTATATGAGAGTGACCTCATTTTTCTTTTTTATGGGAATATTTTTGATATGATGACTTCGATTTAATTTTACTTCTGTTTTGATCTTGACATTCATATAGTCATGTAATACGTGTGGCTTGATATACGATTAAACGAAGCAGACTTGTAGCAATTTGACCCCAGTAAAAGTGATTCGACTCAACCCGTTTTGTGTAGGGTCAAAACCCCTACGACATGCATGCTATTAACAAAGAGAACTTATAATAAGCCACAGAAGTACTAACAGTAACTACACTACTACGTTAAAAAGGAGTACATATAAAGCATTGAACTTACATTATTATTATAGCTATGTTTAATTTGTGAGGGAAGTGAATATATGTACATAGTTGTTCATTTATATACAACTTCATCTCGGTCAATTGTTGTTCTATTCATTTTTAGGATGTCTCAGTAAATTGTTATTCTTTCTGTATTAGTAAGGAAGGTTTCTATAAGAAATTTGATCACCTAATTGGACTATTTTCTTTGACGGAGGGACTTTTGCCAAAACAAAAAAACAATAATTTCGTTAATCTGGATGATGTCGACCATGTCGTCAATGTAATATTGTACGGATTTTCATATGAGAGACTCTTAAAAGATACTAAAAAAAATTCTGAATTGAAGTAATTACAAAAAGGTGATATTCAATTAACTACTGAAAAAAAAAATCAACAAACTAATGCAAACTTAAATCCATGTTAGTTGAGATGTATTGAAATTCCATTGAAAATAAATTTATCTACATACATTTGTACACGATAAATCCGAAAATAAAACATTTATGCTACTCTATGTTAAAATTCAAAAGCGACCTTACCGAATAATTATTGATCGTTGTATTCTTCATCAGAATCATACAGAGTAATATATATTAACCTACACATAAAATAGATAAGACTTGTCAGAAAAGCATTAGTGAATAATTTGATTCAAAGCAAAAACAACGTATGTGTAGACTAATGCTACAATAAGATTTAAACACATATAAACCGCAAGATTCAAATAAATAAATACAACAAAAGTAAGAAACATAAATAAAAACAATATAACGTGAAGTGGTGATTATTAATTTTTGAATGAAAATACATGTATATATATATATAAACATATTAAGGTAATAGTATTTGTTTAGGTTTCTGTACATTAACTTTATTCAATCTAACTTTCATGGTAGAATTTTATAATCTTCATATTTAATTATATTATTAGGTGTTATAGTGCATCACCATTTTTGTGAGAACATGGAAATATGAAATAGTTGTATATCACATTCCGTATTTTATAGGTTGTAGGATACATCCAATTTTTTATATGCTAATTTGCGTACAATGGAAATACATGAATATATTTATATGAGTAGTTTGTATAATTTGGAATGCTGAAGTGTTTTCGAAAAGTTGGAGACTCTGTAATCGCTCGAAAAAAGCTTCCTTTAATAATATAGATAGATATATATATTGATATTGATTGATAGTACACATAGTTAGCAACTGAACATTAGTACTTATTTTTGCATTATCAATTCGTCCTTTCATCCACCCACTGCATCCATTATTTACCTCCATACAATTTTACACAAATTCTTATTTAAGACGGATACCTTAACCTTAAGACGGATACCATATTCTCTCACAAAATACCCATCAAGGGTGAGTGGAGAGCACATGGGGGGTGCCCACCTTGTCCCCTCTACCCATTTCCTCTCACAAAATACCCGTTGCAAGATCCGACCCGTCTTAAGCAAGACCTACTGTACAATTTAATCATGTTTCATATTTGTTTCATGTAACCTACAAATAATCATACTTAAAGGTGAACATGAATACTTAATCATCTCCATGGTCATTTCTTCATTTATTTATTTTAAATTAAAATTTTTAAACCCAACAATGGCATATGAGAACAAAATCGTAGTTGAGATCATGAACGTAGAGGTTGAAGTTGATGACATTGTTGAAGCGAACATTCATGGTGGACAAAATAGTGATGAGAACATCCATATATGTAACAATGAAGGTGAGTAACATGGTTAAAGTTTATCAAATTAGCTTGAATGAAGTTGTGTAAGTTTTTGTTAGGTTCAATTTTATCTCTATCAATGACAGTGTTAGGATTAATGTATGTTTAATGTTTATTTAGGAAAAAAAAAGGTGTTTGGTAGGTTTAAGTTTAGCTTCATGAATGGTGAATAATACATGAGTAAGTTTTTTGGATATAGCTTGTAATCTGAGTTTCTTATCCATTGTAATTTGTAAATAAAACACTCATTTAATTCATCTTTGTTGACAAATGACAGCAGTTATGTTGTTTATGTGTTCACTTTTCTTTTTACAAAAGATCAAATTTAATGGTTGAACATGATCTTGTTCTATGATATTATCATAACTGCAACATTAATATCCTTTGTATTCTTGTGTGAAGGTATGGTGATGGCAAAAAGGGAGAAGAAAGTCTTGCTTTTAAATTTTTAATAGTCAAGGGATTAATTTTGCCACGAGACTCATATATGTTATCATTTTGTTAGAACTATGTAATCCGTTTTAGTCTCTACATAAGTGGTAACATTGTAACCTTTTTATAGCAACATCTACTTGTTCATATTACAAGTTAGTAGAAATATTTGGAAATATGTACTTTTTGGAAACATTGTAAGTTTTTATGGTAACATCTCGAACATGACTTTTATTTATGTAGTGAACATTTATATTTTTTGCAACCTTATTATCTATTTGCTTTTGTGTCAACATTTATATTTTTTGTAATCTTATTATCAATTTGCTTTTGTGTCAACATGTTCCTCATAACTATTTCGTCCTAATGTAAGATCATAAATTTAGTGCTTAATATTACAAAAAAATGGATACATAATACACCATAATGAATCTTTATAATGTTGTCTCATGTGCACTATTTGTAACCATATTAGCAAATATCTCACATTTTTATACAATCGGTAACATACTATGCTCTTAGTGGGCACATACTACACCATAATTATTAATCCATTAATGTAGTCTCGTTTGCTTTCTTTGTAAACACATTGACATATATTTGACTTATTATATATTTGGTAACATATCATGCTTATGTGGGAACATCTTTGCTATACATATAACTACATGAAGAGATTACAGTTTTAAAAAATTACAACTACTCTCATATATGTTCTTAGTGGCCACATACTACACCACAATTATTAATCCAATAATGTAGTCCTATTTGCATTCTTTGTAACACATTGACATATGTCTGACTTATTATATAATTGGTAACATATCATGCTTATGTGGGAACATCTTTGCTACACATCTAACTACTTGACATTAATGCATTAATATTCTCACATTTACATTCATTGTAACCATATTACCATATATCTGACTTCTTATCTAATTGATAACATATCATGCTTATGTGGGAACATCTTTGCTATACATAAAACTACTTGTTCAGTTTACAAGCTTTAGAAATTAAGACTAGTCTCACATATGTTCTTAGTGGGCACATACTACACCATAATTAAAAATCAATTAATGTAGTCCTATTTATATTCTTTATAACCACATTGGCATATATCTGACTTATTATAGTTGGTAACATATCATGCTTATGTGGGAACATCTTTGCTATACATATAACTACTTGTTATTCCATTAATGTACTCACATTTGCATTCTTTGTAACCACAGTGACATATATCTGACTTCTTATCGAATTGGTAACATATCATGCTTATGTGGGAACATCTTTACTATACATATTACTACTTGTTCAGATTATAAGTTTAAAAACTAAAACTGGTGTCATATATGTTCTTAGTGGGCACATACTACACCATAATCAATAATCCATTAATGTACTCACATTAACATTATTTGTAACCACATTGACATATATCTAACTTATCATATATTTGGTAACATATCATGTTTATGTGGGAACACTTTTGTAACTACTTGTACAGATTGGTAACATTTTATTCTATTTGGTAACATATCACGCTTATGTGGGAACATTTTTACATCTCAGTTAATTGGTAACATTTTATTCTTTTCTGACAACATCTCCTATATGTTCAACTACTCAACATATTACATCAATTGCTTAGCAGCAACATATTTGCGTTAACTCTTTAGAGTAGTGGCAACATTGTTTGCCTTTCTGACAACATATTTGTCAGAAAGAATTATGCCATCACATTTGTATTATTTGTACCCACATTAACAAACATATAACCAAAACAATAAGAAGTAACATTCGAACTTTATTTGGCAACACTTTTGACTTTGCCTGCTAAACAACAGAACTTAGTTAAAATTAAGACAAGTTCAAGCTACAGCCTAGTGCAATGACATGACTACAAAACAAAACACCATCCATGTCAATAACAACAACAAACATGTTTGCAACGTATTGTAAACATGATTCAAAATATACAAATTGTTCCATTTATAAACACCTACCAACCACCACCATGCCATCCCCGACTAATAACATTAAATCTGCTATTAACAAAATGTTGTCATCCCCAACTACCTTCGCTTAGGCCTTATCACCTCGTTTCTTGGCTGCTCGGTTGTACCTCCTCTAAACCTTTCAACCGCAGTGTTTTCATTGGCATGTATGGGATCATCCACTGCCTCAACCTCTGCCTCCTCCCCTTGAAACCTTAGGTCATCCAACCCTAGATCAAATGAGGGTGGTTCCACAAGATTGATTTTCAATAGCTCATCAAATTTTTTCCCCAAAGCATGAAAATCATCAAGGAAGCTTGGGTCCATGAAAATTGAGAGGATACTTCGGGCGGCTGCTCACCATTTTCCACCTCCTCCGCTTGAACCACCTCATCCAGAACAACATTAACAGAGATAAAAGCCTCCAAGTCTTTTATCAGTCATTATGGAGCTTTGAAACCAGTTCCAGGTTGCGTTTTGTGGTCATCCATTTAAGAACGCGGATCTTCAATACTAAAAAAACATAAAAAATATCAGTGAAACAGAATATTACAATGGTGACATACGTTAAAAAAATGGTTACAAAGAATGAAAATAGGACTACATTAATGGATTAATAATTATGTTGTATGTGTCTACTAAGAACATATATGAGACTAGTCTTAATTTCTAAAACTTGTAAATTAAACAACTAGTTATATGTATAGCAAAGATGTTCCCACATAAGCATGATATGTTACCAAATAGATAAGAAGTCAGATATATGCTAATGTGATTCCAAAGAATGCAAATGTGAGTACATTAATGGATTAAAATGTAGTCAAAATGTCTAACAAAGATGTTTCCACATAAGCATGATATGTAAGCAATCATATAATAAGTCATATATATGCCAATGTGGTTACAAAGAATGCAAATAAGACTACATTAATGGATTAATAATTATGGTGTAGTATGTGCGCATTAAGAACATATATGAGACTAGTCTTCATTTCTAAAACCTGTAAGGTGAACAAGTACTTATATGTATAGCAAAGATGTTCCCAAATAAGCATGATATGTTACCAAATATTTAATGGCTACATTATCTACATAATTGGTTACATAGATCTATTTTAACTTACAAAATTGGTTAATGTATACTTTCTTAAGACATTTCAATTAAAATGCTTCCATATACGACACTTGTAATTTGAATACCCAATCAATCAAGAAAGATGGATACATGATACGGAAAATTGGTTACAAATACTGCTGACAAAATAAGCTAAGACAAATTGGTCACATATTAGACAAAAGAGAGAACAAATTCAGCAGATAATACCTTCGTTCTCTCTAGCCATTGCTCTTTTTCCCTTTCCTTTCTTCAGCGACACTGTTTGTCATGGTTCAAAAGCTGCATTAACACTCCAAAATATAAATCCAACAAAGAAACATCAACTAATAATGATTTATGGGTAATAACCACATTTTAATACCTTCACTTTCAGATTCTTCAATCACAACACCCTTCCAATTTCCCAAAACCACCTTGCATTTCTCTTCATTTCTGGCCGCAACATCTTCTACAAAGGCACAAATAAATCCATCACAATACAACAAAATAACATCTTACATGCATAGAAAAATATTGATAATAAAAAAAATACATCTGTCTAGGGTTACCTATCGCGTCGTCTTCCACAAGTTCTTCTTCAACCACCTTTGCATGTGTTGTCCGAGTTTGTTTCTTTAGAGGGGTCTTCTTTGCTATAGTCTTTCTCGCCATTTATTTTGATGAAGATGATTTTTATGGTTTTTTTTTTTTAAAAAAAATTAGAGAGAGGGATTATTGAAGGGAAGGAGAGAGAAACAGACTGAAAGAAGTGAGGATGAGGGAGTGTGAGAGTAGGTAGTGTACTGAAATTTTTGAAAAAATGGGAGTGTGTTGTCATATCAATCTATCACTTTCTCAAGACAAGTTGCATAGCTACACCAGTCTAGTGAGTCTATTATACAGTCTATCACTTCCTCTTTTTTATATTTATTGAATGTAACCCGTTTCAGCTACCAAATTGTACAATCTAGTATCAATAGTACCCGTCTTATTAATAAGACGGATACCATTGATCTTAAGTAAGACTAATTGAATTTATTTTGCTCTTTCTAACAAAAAAAGACAAGGAAAGAGAAACTAGAATGCACAAGATATATTGTTAACTAAAACCTACGGAGTACTAAACTCCTTACAGGGTACAAATTAGAATTAAAAGATATAAAAAAATCCGGTGTTATAGAAAAAAGATTATCATACTCATAATTTATGAAAAACAAATTAACAGATGTACGAGATAATTTAAATATATATGCGTGTGTATCTCCTCTATTTAAATTAAATAAACTATACATTACGTAGTATTTCACTATATATATCCAATTTACCATAAAATCGTTTTAAGTTAAAACACCGTAATAATTATTCCGTACAACTGTACAAACAAACATTTGATAATCATTTATTTGGTGAATTTTATTTTGACTGCCAATAATTCCTTAATCAAACAAAACCTGCAACTTTTTGGTGATCACTGTTTATTAAGTTAGAAATTCAATCAAAACCCTCTGATTATTTTATAGATTGCGTATCCAATTTCATTGCTTACTGTATCTACTCCTTTCATTCTTATCTTCTATAAATTCTCCTCTACCCCTTATTATCAATCAATCTCTCTTTTAATTCAATCATTTTCATCCAACTTTCTTACTTTAAATCATTATTTCACACTTAATTTTATCTGGGTTTTCATTTAATTGAGGTTTTACAACCCAAAAATCTTTCTTTCTATATCTGTAATTGAGGTTTTTGGGTGTATTTCCTGATTTTGCATAATTTAGAACTAAATCCCAATTAAAAAAAGAAGAAAATAAATTTATAATTATCCAATTATCCCTCAATAATCATAAAGTTTGAAACTTTAATACTTTTATCCAAAAATTTGATCAAAAATGACAGTTGTTGGTAAAATGGAGTCTAGAAAGGAGAAAAAATCAAAGAAAATGAAGCAAATACCTGATGAAAATGCACCATTATTACCAACAAAAAGACAAGAAGAAGGAGGGTTTGATGAATTTGATGGTGCTTCATTTTCTGGGGCAGTTTTTAATTTGTCAACTACAATTGTTGGTGCTGGAATTATGGCTTTACCAGCAACAATGAAGGTTTTAGGTCTTGGACTTGGGATTTTTATGATTTTATTTATGGCTTTATTATCTGAAAGATCTATTGATATGTTGCTTAAGTTTAGTAGAGCAGGAAAGTCTACTTCTTATGGTGGGGCCATGGAGAATGCTTTTGGAAAACCTGGGAAAGTTGTGTTGCAACTTAGTGTTTTGGTAAATAATATTGGTGTTCTCATTGTTTATATGATTATTATAGGTATGTTGATTTTTGTTAATTTCTATTGTCTTTTTATATACTTGTTATTATATATGTTGGTTTATGGGGTTTGAAATCTTCTTGTTTTATTGATTTGTTTTTGATTGTGTGTGTTGTGTTGGTTTGAATTGTTCGAGTTTAAGGGTTTTAGAGATGGTTTTATAGGATTGTAAGATTGAAATATTCAATGGTGTGAACTGTGTTACTCAGACCTGTCTACAAGTGTTTGATACCGGGTTATGTCTAAGTGTTGGACTCGACTATTTGAAACAAAAGCTCAAGTATTTAGGCTAATTGAAGTGTCAAGTTTCTGTTCTGTATTCGATTGTTGAGTTGGAGTGTTCAACATGGATATATGTCCAAGTGTCATGTGTCAAATTGAAGTGTTGTGTCTGAACTGCATTAGATATGTGGGTTTTTATTGTGTGTTTTTATATACTTATATGTTGTTTATGTGCCTTGAAATCTTCTTGCTGATTTGTTTTGTGTATGATTGGGTGTTGTGTGTTGGTTTGAAATTGTTCTTCTGTAGGATTTAGTGATGGGGTTTTACTTAGTCTGCTTTGCTGTGTGTTGGATTGAAATGTTCGATTTTAAGGGTTTTAGAGATAGTTTTGTAGGATTATAAGACTGAAATATTCAATGATGAGTTGTGTTGCTCTAAGCGTTGAATTTGGCTATTCGGAGAAAAGCCCAAGCTTTTGGCTTTATTGAAGTGTCAAGTGTCTTTACTGTATGCGATTGTTGAGTCTGAGTGTTTGACACGGGTATATGTCCCAAGTGTCTCGCGGCCAATTGAAGTGTCCCGTACTGCATTCGAGCTTTTAAGTTGAGTGTGTAAATTTGTAAGGGTGGTACTTTAAAACAATTGTGTTAAGTCTATAGGATTCATTACAATATTCTAAAAATGGTAGCTTATATGGTTCTTTTTTGAAGGTGATGTGCTGTCAGGCACGTCTTCCAGTGGAATGCATCATGCCGGTGTGTTGGAAGGTTGGTTTGGAAGTCAGTGGTGGAACGGGAGATTAATTGTTCTTCTGATCACAACACTATGTGTATTTGCTCCATTAGCTTGTTTCAAGCGTATTGGTAAGTCATCACTTTCGTGATTTGTATTGAAAGGTTAACTTGCTGTCTGTGGATGGCTTATATATTTCACTGCATCTGGTACAATTGATTAATACAGCTGTGTCCTTTTGTTATCTGCCATTACTTGTAGATGAAACAAATGCGTATTTTGGTGATTTCTTATTGACTAGACGTTGCTCGATAGTCAGTACAGTTACTGATCATTTACACTGATACTAGAGTACAGAATATGTTGAAATTCTATGTTCTATACTTGGATAGACTTTGCAGGAAACTCTGTAGAAAAGGGATGCAATCGAGTTTCTTTAGTGGCTCTCATGAGTGCCATTGGAAAGAATCCCTTTCAATTTATCACCTTCATCCCACTTATATTGTAATTATTTGACTTTGTTGGTTTATTGATGTCAACTTTGTCCTAATTTCTCCATCCCATTTGTCATACTAGTATATGATTTGTCAATACAACTATCTTTATATTCATCCCATTTGACTCATGAATTAAAGAGAAAAACAAGGCGGCTTAATCTAATATGATTACACCCCATCTGATACGTGGATGTCGAACATATAGATTTTAAACAAGCTCCGTGATAGCATACGCTATACACTAGAACATATTGGCAATTTGGTTAGAGTAGCGAATCTGTATCCTGTGAGAAAATATGATACGCATGCTTGCCGACACAAATTTGTAGAGGAGAGTGGAGTAAAATAAGTGGAATGTCTTGTAATATAGGGATGAGGGATACATAAGTGAGCACGTATTTTCTTGTGAATATCATGTATTCGTGTGTTAACCTGAAAAGGGAAAAGAAAATTGTGAGCCTTATTGTGAATTGGCTTAAAAGGAAAGTGTGAACCTTGTTCCAAAAATAGAGGGGGTGATAATTTGCTCGAAGTTGTTTTCAGTTTTAGCTTGTCGAACTTAGGACTAGCAGTTTTTTTTTCATCTTATATTGTGTTTAAGTAGTATGACAGGCGCATGCCGATTAACTGATTGTCTGTGTTGCAGATTCGCTAAGTTACACATCCGCACTATCAGTAGGACTTGCTGTTGTGTTCCTTGTAATTATGGTGGGAATTGCTGTTATTAAGCTGATAAGTGGAACTGTGATGATGCCCAGATTTCTCCCTAACATAACGGATATGACTTCTTTCTGGAACCTCTTCACTGTTGTGCCTGTTCTTGTCACAGCATACATTTGTCACTACAATGGTATGTCCAGTGCTAGTCTTAATGCTTTTGAACTTATGTGAAATGGGAGATATATTCAAGTTGTTTACGTGAGGAAATTATGTACTGTATCTTACAAAGGTTTATAATTTTCTATCTCAAATGAAATTATTTTCTTTTGCAATATATATATCGTACAAGGTCCGAATAGCTGCACATTTTTTTATTTTATTTTTTGCATAAAGTAACAGGCATTTCTTTTACGCGTATTGTCTGGCTAGTAAGACCAAAGTGCGTCCATGTTTCTATGAGCTCTTTGTCAACTACTACTATTGCTACATCGTCCCACATCATCAATTTTAAAGACCAATTCCCCCATAAAATTACGTGCATCCATGGAAACATTTCTCTGTGGTTTCTCTCTACTTCATTAAAAAACCGAAGGAGCAACCCCTTAAGAAAGGACTTACTCCTACTTGAGGAATGGTCATCAATGGTTGGATTCTTCCATAAAGCTCCTTAATAAGACAAATTTGTGTTCCAACAAGGCAAGTTTCTTGATGAAATATCTAACGTTCTCAATTTTTCATGTATCACAAGTAATTGATGGACCTATTGCTGTCTTCAGTTGATGAAGAAGTCACTAGTAATTGATGGACCTATTGCTGTCTTCAGTTGATGAAGAAGTTACACTGTTATACTACTTTTCTTGCATAATTAGCTATTACGAGTCCTAACTCACAACACACGAACCCCACTGAAAAAATAAGGGACGATTGAGATCATATATGTGGATTACCTCTGTGGAATAGCTTTTTCTTCTCTAAAGAGTTGTTCAATGATGGTTGACATGACTGTTCAACTTTACATTTTGCAGTTCACTCCATAGACAATGAACTTGAGGACTCTACTCAAATCAAAGGTGTCGTTAGAACTGCACTAGCTCTCTGTTCATCGGTGTACGTAATGACAAGCATTTTTGGGTTCCTTCTATTCGGAGATGGAACCTTGGATGATGTTCTTGCGAACTTCGACACGGACCTTGGAATACCATATGGTAGTGTATTGAATGACGCTGTTCGCGTGAGCTATGCTGCACACTTGATGCTTGTTTTTCCCATTGTCTTCTATCCGTTAAGGCTCAACATCGATGGCCTTTGCTTCCCCTCATCAGGTCCCCTGGTTTCCGACAACAAGAGATTTGCTCTAATCACTATTGTGCTTATTTGTCTCATATTCCTTGGAGCAACTTTCATACCTAGCATCTGGGATGCTTTCCAGTTCACTGGAGCGACAGCAGCCGTTTGTCTTGGATTCATCTTTCCTGCTTCTATTACCTTAAGGTACCTGTTTTAGTCTTTATTATTAAGTAGAATACCAGAATACATGCAAATATCGTGATTCCACCCCCTCTCCCCTTAACTATATTTTTGTTCATTGTCTTTCTGCAATTTTGATGATCCTGTATGTGTGAGGTTTGACTGGCTGAAAAACCGTCATCCGTAGTGAGTAATATTAGAAGCACCCTTTCCCTTTAATTGTTATTTGGTTGGTTCTTTGTGCGGATGTTTCTCTCTTAAGATAAGAAGGATCGTACTGGTTCAGTCCATTTAAGGTAGGATAACCCTGGGGATTTCAATTAATAATCTCCTAGTCACAATTCCAAATCTTTACCAATAGACTACATTGTTGGGTATTTTCATGTGATTTGGTGATGCTTTACGCATGAGGTCGAACATGGTCAAACACAAATGAATGGCTGCTTCTTGGGTCTACAACTCTACATCTGTTTTGCACTATTATCTTGTTGTACGCTTGGGCCAGTCATTTATTTTTGTGCGTGATTTTTGTGTGAAACACTGACTTATTTGACGTAAATATTCATTTGGGTTTTTTTTATCTTTCAGGGACCGTTATGGCATTGCCACAACAAAAGAGAAAATGTTATCCATTATGATGATCGTCCTTGCAGTGTTCTCGAATGTAGTGGCGATATACAGCGATGCGTATGCACTGTTCAAGAAGAATGGTGTACCCAGTGATATATAATTTATACTTTGATAGGGGACTTTTTCATGCTTCATTATTACTTGTCCAAGACTGTTGGTTCCATGAGAGGTGAAAGGCGCAATAAAACAATTGTCAGTTGCAAATCTGTAAAAAGAAAGAGTTGCTAGCTATTCTTGCAACTATTGGTCTGCATTTTGCAAATGCAGGTAAAGACTGTTGTAAAATATTTACTTGATGTTCCCGAAAAGACTTCGAATATACATATATTTGTACCTTTTAATGCTGTATGCTGCGACTTCCAGTGTCAGTGTTTGTAGATTGTTTTGGGAAAAAGGATGTTACAAAACGTCGTACGACTGAATGTTCTGGTTCAACTGTGTATTATATACGAGCTATTCATTAAATATATTGATGCATCATGGACACACATGTTATATGCAGCAGCAACCTTTTCACATCGATAAACAAGGATTGTAGAATTTGTTAGATGATGTAAATTTGAGTTTCTCCCCAGTTATGTTAGTTATTGGGGCTATATATGAATAATTTGGAGTACTTCTGCGGCTGTGTTTGGCAATCCGCTTGACCTTAAGCCTAAAACTGCCTTTCAGAACAAAGATCCATAACAACATATGGAACATGTTTCTGAAGAGGCATTTACAATCGGTTATATCACTATATCTTTACTCTGACAAGTATTTTGGGATTCATTCTCAGTAAAGTAAATCAAAGCCGGAGAAAGCATGATCGAATTTTGTCATGCCTATGTTTTCCTTATAAATCCGGAACAGGACAATTTTTCATATTCAAGCTTTAGGTTCCCTTTAAAGCCTGATTTGGTAAATGAGTTCCAACTTCCAAGACAGCAATCACATTTTCTACAACAGCAATAACTTATCTTTGACAAAAAATTAAATTGATTCCCTACAAATATTGACAAGAAAACAATGTACAGGGAATTCCATATATTCTAAATGTGGAAGTACAAATGCAGGTATGACGATAGAATCCCCTAAAGAAGACGATACTGGAGAGATGAACTCAAAATAAGATTCCTAACAATGGAAATTCTTGAGAACTCATCTATATAATTCCTGTCGAAGGCAAAATGTACAATAAGAAACCCAAAAAATTAACAGTTCACCTGGCTGTACAATATCTCAAAATTTTAGACAGGTTTGTCGCCCCCTTGGGAATTGCAAGTTACGTTCAAACCGGGCCTCGCATTCTCATCCTGGTTCTGATCATCTTCATTACTTTCTTCCGATTGCCTTCCTGGATCCAAATTTTCTGCCTTAACGGGAGATCCATTTTCAGAATGCGAAACTTCTTCAGATGACTTGGGAGAAGAAGAATTACTCTCTTTGGGAACCCATGTATTCTGAGAATTATCATCTACTGGTTTCTCTGTAGATTGAACTTCAGTGTTTAGAGTTTCTCTCAAAGCAGAGGAACTTTCCCCACTACTTCGACTGCTCGAGGGTAGACTTGTAGCTACCCAACTGAACTGTAGATTAAGTCCCTGCCATGTTTTACCGTTCAAGAATGCCCTTTCAGCTGCATGGCGAGTTGCAAAGCTTACCCGAGCAAAGCAGTTTGTCATCGATTCGGAATCTGTAAAATCACTACCACTTTGTTCCTCACCCGAGCATTCGATCTTCACATCAGAAATTTCTCCGAATGACGAGAAGTGATCCTTCAAGGCATTACCCTGTAAGGCACAGAATAAGAAAATGTTGACACTTGCCTAGAGGAAAGTACCTCAGAAAAATGGTGAAACATCATTGCAGAGTCTTTTGAAGCGTCAGATACAGTGTATTGATAATCAAACAAGAGATCAAACTCCTCATTCTAAAACATTTAAGTTTCCAACATAACGTTCATGTTAGTGACCAACTGATATGATGATAATGTACAAGTAGCTACTTTGAGCATGGCGTAGTAGAAAGGTTGCTATCGTACTTGAGGAAAAGACAGAGCGCATAAAAAACCCAGTAGATATCTCAAAACCACTATGTCCAATGTTACCTAAACACTACTTGAACCAAATATGATGAACACTGGCAACATTTTTCGATTGCTCCATGATTCAAGTATTTGTCGATCCAACCTTCGAACCATGCAGCAGTGGCTCAGACCCAGGGTCTCAGCCAGGATATTCAAGGACTGGGATATCTTATATGCAATTATTCAGAACTATATCACATTCAATCAATGTAACATTGAACAACAGAAACTGACATGGCAATCCTGCATCAGCGCATCGTCATCATCGCTTATGCTGAGCCTCATGTTACTCACGCTCGGTTAGAAAAATCCAACAAGAGGGTCTAGAGTCAGACTCAGCTAATCAAGATGATTTAATATTAATACTCGCTCAAACCACTTCCCGGCATCCAGCATTTAATCGACTGAAAAATGTTGTGGAACATCTTAAGGTAGCCGGGTGCACAAAGATACTGCGATCACAATTAATCCAATCTAATACCAAACAATGTAGTGGTTCATGAAATCAATAAACCGGACACTAATGTGCCAACCAGCATGTGGCACATAAGGAGTCGTGCGGTGTCTATGAGTTGGCAGTGACAACCTTAGTTGTGAAACATTCTCCCGCTGAAAGACTAATTTTAAGATTTAATACACACTATGTAGCAAAAAAAAAAAGATTTAATACACATTCAGGATGGCTTCAGGGAAACATTCTATACAAGCACAATGGTTGAAGCGTAGTTATACATCTGACATGAAACAATATAGTGCTTCATATGAGTCGTCGTCAACATTATCTTGTAATCTAGCACACTCGATCAAAATACAATATACGAATAAACCAGGCACTAATGTGGCACAGATTCCCATGTTGTCTATTAGTTAGGGGGCGTTTGGTTTGGGAAAGGGAAAAACGATGGAATCAAGAAAGGCAAGGAGGAAAGTAATAGGATTACCCAAAATTTACATCCTTGTTTGGTTACTCAAAGAAAGGGAATACAGTACCCGCCCATTTTCACTACACCACCAACCACCCACCTCTTTCATACCCACTCTCGCCCTACACGACCATTGGTCACGGCAACACTACACCCAACACCGGACCTCTCACAACCTCACCCTTTCCCACCCTCGAAAACACTTTTCGAGGTTTTGGAGTAGTGGCCGTGGAGGTTTGCGGTGAGGTTTCCACTAAGTTAGGGCGGCTGCGACACAGGTGGGACATATGAGGATGACAAGGGGCTGGTTCCCAGCGCGCTAAAAAGGCCGCCGGCGACAATGGTGGGGCAGCAACAGTGGTGAGCAGGGGATTGTTGTGGTGCTTAGGTTAGTGGTAGTAGGGTGAATGAGGAAAAGGAATGGGTTATCAGGGGGTGGGAGGAATAGATGTCGATGGATTTGGGGGAAAGGAGAGAGGTAAGGGAATCATTGTTTGACTCAAACAAACACTAACAAAGAAAATGAGGTTTCATTCCCTTTCCCTTTACAACAACCCCATACCAAACGCCCCCTTAGTGCCTGGTGATCAAAGCTCCTGAGATGACTTCATTTTGAAGGTTATAATATACGCTTGAAACAGCTTCACAAGACACAATGTTAACTGATTGAATATTATCGTTACACAACTTATGGCTGCACAGTGGCCATGGTGATAGCAATTAATTCTACATCAAATGCTACATTTCTGCATCAAATCATCTTCGACATTACCCATGTCTGAGGCAATGACAGAGGATCGGCATACCGATATACGGTTAAATAGCATACTCGTGTAGCAAAAAAAAATTGCCATACGGTATCTATATGAGTTCATTGTGACAAGCTTAACTCATTCTAGCACAATCATGTGAGCTGATCCTGAGAAGACCGGTTTTGAAGGTTACAATGCACAAAGCATTGTGGAACAACCCACTGAAAATTAATGACAAGCATCCTATAAGTGCATGTTGGTTATGGTGATAGCAATTAATTGGATATCAGATGATGCTGCGGCATAGCAAGTCATCTTTTAACATTCCTATTACCCTTGGGATTGAATATATCGTTTACCAAACCTTGACATTGTGGATTGAAGTGCTGTTACACGTTTGTAGCGGGAACCAATGTGGCATCGAAGTATTCCTTGGTTGTCTATGAGGTGATATGGACCCCTATTTTATGGAAAAATCGTGTTTGTGACTTAATATGTACTGTCAACGTGCCATACAGTTTTGGCAGCTGTAAGCTTAGTTTGAAGAGGCGCACCGAGGCGCTAAGGGGCTGAGGCAATGAGGCGCAATGCGAAGGCGAATGCGCGCGCCTTTTAGACGCGAGGCGCCTTATAGACGCGAGGCGCCTTATATTTAGAGCTGAATTTTATTTCCCAAATAAAATTTTGCTTTTTAGGAGTTTTCAAGTTGACTAACATCTAAAGGAGTAAAATTTAGGAGTAATGGGGAAAAGAAAAAGCATATTTAAAGACTTAGAGGTACTAATGAACCTCGCTAAGTGAGCCTTGTCTAAAAGGTGCACCTAAAGTGCACCAAGGCGTTTTGGATAGTGCCTAATCCAAGACGCGCCTTACACGCACTCGTGGCGCGCTTTCTCAAACTAAGGCTGTAAGGGCGTGGTATAAAACGAAAAAAGATTGCATTTATTACGCTTAAGCACATCTATAAGCATATTTACAATAAGATCTTTCTGTTAAATTGTCTCCTTGACTTATCTACTATGAACATCTTTTTCTGAAAAACTTTACTACGAATATTTTCAATAAGGGTCATGAAGGAATACTTACATTTGTTAATCTTCCTGGTAAAGGTGCATTGATTATAAAAGTTGTCGGCCGATTGTCCAATGTATATCTGTTTTTATGAGATAGTGCTCCTGAAGTGGCCATGGCATGAACAGGCTGCTTCGAAATTGAAGGGTCATGAATTGCCCCAACTGTTTTGGCAGCTACTTGAGAAGCAAGGTTTTCTATTACCTTATCCTCTACTGACACTCCAGTCTCTAATGATGGCATCGAGATACCTACATCTGCATCTTGTCTGTTTCCAGCTTTTAATACATTGCTCGAAGTTTCTGATATTTGTCTCTTCTCAGCAGGCGTAGCCGGTACTTCACTGTTGATTGATGCCTGAAAAAGTGACATGTTTTATTCCAGATCCGAAGACAGTTTCATGCCGGACTTCACCACTTCCACCCCCCACCCCCATCCACCTTTTAAAAAATACCAAGTGATAGTACCTTCTGCTTTTTCGATCAGCAGTATGAAGAAGAGAAAGTACCCTTCAGCATCTCAAGTAACAGCTGAACAAATAACAATATGAGGGAAATCTAAACTTACTTGTTTCGTGAGTTTATCCAACTGTTGACGAAATTCATTCCGCTTCCGCTCCAGCATCTCCTGCTTTTTACGAAGCTCTTTCAAAAGCTCCAAACTCTCAATCTTCTTTTGCGCTGGGAGGGCTGGTTTGGGGCTGCTCACAGCAACAGGTTTAAAGTCTTTGCCAGCTGTCATGTTGCTATCAGAAGGTTTAGGCACAACCAATTTTGGAGCAACATGCTGCGTATTAACTTTTCCTTTATTGATACTAGCCATGTGATGTGATCCTGAAGCAGCTACCATGTCATGAGGAGTAATAGGTGCATTTCTGACTCCATTATCAGCTATGCTATCTCTATTTGCCCACCATAACTTGATGAAACGACTACCCATTACAGCATCAGGTGCCTTTAGAGCTTTTTCAGCCTCTTCCCTTTTGGAGAACTGTACAAAAGCACGTTCACTATTGGCTGGGATGTATATATCAATTACTTCTCCAAATTTTCTAAAATGAGAGAGAAGGTTCTCTCTCTTGTTATCTTTCAGTGGAATGCAATTCACAAATAATGTTCGTTGTGCCTTATGCGATGGTTTCTGCGCAGTGCCACCTACAGTATTTTGCAGATTAGACGTTGAAACTGCTGTGTTTGGGATAGAAGGAGCTCCAATAGTTTGCTTCCCTACATTGGACTTCCCTTGAATACCACTTGATGGTTCCTGAATGTCTTTGGTAGGAAACTCTGATGCCTTTGTCATAACATTGAAGTTCTCCTTCATCTCTTGTCTATTCTTTGAATTTTTAAGTCTTCCCCACACAGATGAGCCTGTGCTATGGGGGCCAGCAACTTCCCCATTGCTCTGAACTAAACGGTCAGAATGGTCAGCAGTTACAAAGGAAAGAGTTTCATCAAAATTTGATGGCTGCAATCTGAGCAATGGATTTGGTGTTACACGAGCATCATTACTCCATAGCGGCTGATCAGGATCATACACATCACTAGCATTAACAGCACCAGCTAAAGCCTCCTCATCCACAGAAGACATGTTCGTTCGACTATGTGGACCTCTGCTATTAATCGCTGTACTTGAAACACCTGTTGACGAAACAAATCCACTTCCAGCCGATGTACCCAGCATTTGAGCACTTGGGAGAGAAACGGGGAGATTAAAGTGTGACAAGCTCTGCATTCAAAGAGGAACAATAAACATAGATGATGTAAAGCTACAATTTTTTAAGCACAAATTCTCATTAGTGATGGACTATATGCGTCACAAGCCCACATGGGTAGATAAAGACAAGTCATTTGTGACTCCCTAGGCACTTTAACTTTTGTCTTATCTACCCATGTGGGTGATACTTGACCTGTCACAAGAGAGACTCACTGTTTTTTAAGAAACAAGTGCAGAAGATTCTTTCGAGATTAGCCTTCATATAAGGTGCGAAACAACAGTATTATCCTATTTACAGGATTTTTTTTTCTTAGTGTACGTACACTGACGAAGCTAGCTCACGTGCTCAAGTTTAGAGATCTAGAAATTATTTACTGCATGAGGAGAAAGTTCCAGTGCTAAACAAAAGGTCGCCTCGGATATGTGGGAGAATTTTGTTATAATTTGCACTCCATCCCAAAAGATGAATTGCCTCAATGCCTCTCCATTTTGGTTTGTCCCAGAATGATTGATAACTTTCTATACTTGGTTCCTCAAGGCAAATATAAAAACTGAAAAGGGTTATTTTGAAGGTAAAATTTATACTCCCTCCAAGTCGCTGTTTTGTGCCCTTTTCTTTAGGGCACAAGAATTAAGGAAATGAATTTGGAGCACACAAAACAGACTACCCCACGTGCAATTGATTTTGGACCACACAAAACTTACCAAATAAGGAAAGAGAGAACAAAAGGCAACTTGAATGAAAAAGGAAATAGGAAACAAAACAATGACTTGAAAGGAGTATTATGGAAGGGGACAACCGCCACAAGGGGATTATTTCTCTTTATATCTTCAAATGAGCTTGAATAAATCATGGACAATTTTACGGAGGCTGATGGATTATTGGATTTAACTCCGCCTGTGAATGTCATTGGGAAGGAGGAGAGTTGTGGTAGCGCCGGTAGGTTTATGGTCGCCAACGTAAAAATAGTCACAGTTCATAGAAATAAATCAAAACTTAAAAAACGTTGTTGATGATTGAGCATTAGATTCAATGAATCCAGAAACCATGCTACATGAGAAAAAAAACTACCCTAAACACGGAAAATGTGTAGGATAATTGGAAAAATATGTAAAAAAAATTCTGGGAATTTTTATGGTGAAAAGCAAACCGAAAGTGAAATAGTTCCCTCCGCCACATGTGTTCTCCTTTTCATACCCACCCCACATTCAGTACAAGAACTCGCAGAAGTTAGCCAGAGAGTTAAGACACTTTGACTATTTCATATATGAGTAAACACATTCATTTGTAGTAAAGGGCCCACATTAACGAATGTGCTGCAATATGAAGTAACCTTGATCGTATACAACCAAAGTTTCTGTGAACAATTTAGGTTGAGGGTTTCCAAGATTCATATCATTATCGACTATATAAATATCAACAACATACCCTTCTTAAAATTCCTTCACATAGCAGCAGTGAAGGTATAAGTGAAACACCATATTAAAATTTTGACGTGCAAGCAAGGTAGCTAGTGGACCTACACATACCTGTACATCTTCTACAACAATACGATTGACACCATGCTCCATTGGGCACATATCACCTCTTAAACAAAATCCACGCTCCTCAAAATCTCTACACCGTTGACGCTGGATACCCATGTTAATTGAAGGATTCATATGTGGTCCAAGAAGCCCTGGCAGCCCAAGAGGATTAATCGCATCAATTGTACCATTTTGTATGGTTGGAATTAACCCAAAACCACTCCAAGATGCACCTTGTACATTTGAAACAGGCAACCCACGTCCAGCAAACATGGCTGGTGGGAGAGAGCCTGGGTGGACCATTTGAGAAGAGCCATCAATGGAGCCAAACCGAGAATCCCATTGGAGATCCCTACCCCTTCCTCTCCCATATCCATGCTGACCAGAGAAATGGGAGGAGTTAGTAGAACCAATAAACCGCCTCTTAGAAAAGTCCCTATTTGAATTGTAGTTCAACTGAGGCTCACTCTGCCCATTTTGGATTGTTCTATTGCGTTTCCGGAAAGGCTGTGTCAAAGTTTGTTCAAGTGGATCTCTCTCCAGTGATTGGGATCCTGCATCCCGCCTACGGTGCTTATGATTACGGTCATCGTCATCGTCACTTATTTCCTTCTCATCTGGATCACTTGCACGATCAGGAGAAAGACCACTGGACTTGGGAGATGAAGGGGTCAGCTCCATGCTCATCCCAATTTGTAAAAGGACACAGCTCCCCCAAATTTACTGCATCTGAAAAATCTGAGCTAGCTGTACGATGATAAAGTAAGTCACCAACACCAACAACAACCTGAATACTATAGAGCTTTAGAAGAAAACAAATAATACTGAAAATAATGTAGACACAGTATACAACCAGCAAATCAACAATACATAAAAAGCTGTTGCAGTAGATGCCGAAAATTGATATTTGTCAGCATCTGAAACGGAAATAAACAAGAAGAAAACCCTGGTTCCACCTCCAGATTTTGATGTAAACAAACTTCTTACTCTTTTTTTTCAGTACACGAAAATTATCAAACATCAGAGTGTTCAGCCACATGGCTGCATATCGTAAGACCTGTTCACTTACACATAAAGCTCAACCTTACTGGCACAAGTACTTACATTCTTCAAACAATTTCATTTTCAACAAAAATCAGGACCTCTGTTTGATCAGAGCTAATAGATTGTATCTTGTGGGAGACCAGTAAAGAATCTAATGGTAGTTGGCCAGTATTGAATGTCATAATTGGCCATAAGATCCTCTAAACAAGATCCTCTAAACTCTCAAATAAGTCTGTACAACAATGCCAGCAGCGCATATCAATTCGAAAAGTTAATATACAACATGTATCATGATGTGGACGAAACCTCCTTCCAAAAAAAAGACTTATCTAAGGTGAGGTCTGAGGCACACACAACGTAACTTAATTGACGACTACTAGAGTACTTTAGAACGAAATGTAAAAAGATAAACCTTCATAAAGCCAGTATTCACGCATTGACTAAAACACACTTCCTACAAATTAAATCAAACAGATCCGTCAACAATCAACTGCGAAAGCCAACATCTACCCATTGCCTCCTAAGAAAACTTGCTCCTAATACGTTATAGGTAGGATAGCATTCATCATGTATAATAGTGTGATTGATTCTAGCTGACCTCTAAACAAAAAGGGTCAATCATATGAAACTTCCTGAGAAAAAAACAAAGCAGCCCAAATGACCAAACCCCATTCAGCTCCACATAGTATGCAACATTTAACTATCTATCGTATAATAACACCCTCATTAAAAACACCCGAGCTTTTTCCTAGTGACAGTCCTAACAGAAGACACATCATCACTTCTCCACTAAACTAGAAACAATGTACTACTCCATAGGTCCTAGACTCCTAGGTTCAAGTCCCCCGCCTCCTTATATTCTGCTGCCCTTATGGCTCATTTGAGATCCCATACATTTCAAATGTTGGCGATCAACAAACGCCACTAAAAGTGTCCCGACGCCACTAAAAGTCATAGAAGTTCCTCCAAATAAATTACTCCCTCCGTCCCGGTCGTTTGTTTACATTTCCATTTTAGGTTGTCTCATTCATTTGTTTACCTTTCTATATTAGGAGATTTTCTACGAGTAATTTGATCTCCGATGGGACTATTGTCCACTCACTCTTTCCTTGGTCTTTGCGCCAAAAGTAAAAGTAAACAAATGACCGGGACGGGACGGAGGGAGTAACTCACTAAGTAGGGAGTAAAATGACAGTATGCTACCATAACAACTTACATTTTACAAATAATTGAAACAACAATAACTGCAAAATGGGGGTTCAAAAACTATAAATTCATGTAATCACTTGCAATTATAATTGAATCGCGCAAGTTAACACTTAAGAAGCTAACCTAATTGCAATGAAATTAAATCAAACGAACTAAGTTACTACAATTTATGAAATTAGAGACGTTAAGAGATGTACCGAAGAATTATGGGCGGAAGAGTGGAATAAGAGTGATGAATTGAATGTCAGACGGCGGCGAAGACGGTGGAGAGAGAAAAATTAGTGAAGATGTTTCGCCGGAGGTGGTAGTTGACGCCGGAGTTAGGGTTTGGCGACGGCGAAATTGATTTTTTTATTCGATGAGTGTGACGCAGCCCATAATCGATAAACTTCCGTTTTTTTAAAAAAAAAAATACGAGTATAATAATAAGACTACTGTATTGGTTTATGGCTGTAAAATTATTTCATGTGCCATTGAGTCCTCGACTCATTGCGTCTCCTATGCAAATGTGTTGTTTTTTTTTTCGGAGTTTATTTTCGCAGTACGTTTTTTACTCATTTTAGTACTTTTTACACCAAACTTTTCATTTGTTACCCTTCACAAAAAAACATATTAAACCTAATTCCCTTTGCCTTCTTTCTATCTTCTCTCTACACATTAAACCTCTTCAAATTCCATAAAAGTTCTCTTCAAGTATGGACGATTATTCAAATGACGAACATGTATTTAATACGCTAATCTTATATTAATAAAGTTGACTCTTTATTATATTTTAATTTCTTTATTTCTTTTTAATTACGGTTTTATGTCTAAATTATTAAATTGTTAAGGGTTTTATTTATTCATGGCGGTGACAAAGAAGGGATGGTTGACGGCCGGCAAAGGGACGACTGGAAAAGGGGATGTTGGCGAAGGGACGACGATGGGTAGTATTGTACTGTATATTGTTTGTTTACTGCGCCTTTATTTTTTTTTTTTCCAATATAGTTGTACTGTATAGTGTTTTTTTGTTCAATGTAGTTTGTATCGTATAGTCTTGTTTAGTACAATGTTGATTTTTATGTTAATGTATTGTATTCCAATTCATTTGTTTTTTTTTTCTAAATTTTTACGCAATCGTCATGGATTTTTTTCTATTTACATTAGTCTTAAAAATTTTACTATGTTATTATTTTCTCTTGTAATACATATATTAAAACATGAGAAAGAGTTTAGAGAGGGAAAATGAGGTGAGAAATGAGAGGGGTATAATTGTCAATAGTGTACTAAAATGAGTAAAATGTGTACTGCGAAAATCAGGACCCTTTTTTTTTTTCATTCTAATAAAAGAGAGATAATCCTAATTTGTTATCTATAAAAAAAAAAGTGTTGTGTTTTATGTTAAAAAAAAAAATTATTTAAAAAATTACTTTTTTCCGTGTTGGACAAGTTTATCATCTATTGATTTTGGATTTTCATTTCATAAGGAAAAAAATTTGAACAATAATCACGTGTTTGAGACATAAGAATTTTTATCAGTGACTACATCAAACCCAACTTTAGTTAGAAAAATAAACATTGTTGAAGTGTAAAAGGTGATAATTTTATAAAAAAATTTGAAAAAGACTACTCATGTGAAAACCTATGTCCACAAAAATGAGTATGAAATCAGAGTAAGGAGTAACGAGTAACACGATGAATAGACAAAATGTAATGTTGTAATTACTGTACCATTATAGTAGTATTCCGTAAATGGCAGAAAACAATCACGTAAATTATCGACGTTTATATTCGAAATATGCTAACTAGTTTTCATCGTCTTCTCTTTTATACAGCACGTCGTTCTAATATTAGCGAGCATTATAGTCTTCAGAAATAAGATTGTGCTCAAATGTCATAATGATTAACAATATTTTGTCATTTTTTTGCTTAAATGTTGACATTTATATTAAACCACTTGAATAATATTCTTTGAAATAGTTTAGATCTCATGCAATTGCATGGTTATTTAGGGAGGGAATATATAAATGAAGAAATAAAATAATTTAAAACCTAAAATTACTTTATTTTTCAAATGTTGAATATTGAAACATGTTATTAGTTGTATCTATAAGATGAAAAAGAAAAAAAAGAGTTATGTCACACTTTACATTCTTATAAGTTACTCCATATAATTCAATGATTCTTTATCATACACTTCGAGTTTCAAGATCAAAACATTACCTTTAATAAAATACTTGCGATTTTTTTGCTTCTCAAACTTTCCTTCATATTTTCTAAATTTGTAACACATATAATTGTTTATTATTACTTTCTTTATCAACGAAACTTATTTAGTTTCTTATTTAAATAGGTGTCATATGTCAAATTATTAAAAAAATAAATAAGGGTGTTCTGCCCACTACTACTATTTAGTTTCTTATTTTTTATTACAAACAAATCATAAAATTAGTTTTAGTCCTTTAAGTTTATTACATTATATAACTCTAATTCTTATACGTTTTCCTATTTAATGGATAAGTTTATAAAACCCATAAATATATTTGTTTCCTTATTTAAGTATAGGTGACTTTTGGAGGAAAATTTTTGGATAAACTTATTTAAGTATAGGTGACTTTTGGAGGAAAAATTGTGGATAAAACCCATAAATTGTCTTAGTTTTCATAAAACTAAATAAATATAGTACATAGTATTATCTCATAGCTCATCTCATTACTAAAAAAAGTACTTAAAAAACAAATAAGACTGCAATTCTTATTCTATTGGATTCAACAATCATCACTATAATATCTTACTATGATAAAAGAAAAAAAAAGACCGCATATTTTGCATTTGTTGTATTTTCTCTCATTCTAGGGTCAAAACTAATTTTACAGCTAAAATAGCAAATATATTCCACTTGCTCTTTCTAATTTTATTGTACAACTAAGGTATAAATTTGTGTTTCCTGATTTCACTCCTTTTACATTTACATAATGAAAATTAAATAAATGAGTTTTTCCCCCGAGTTTTTCGCTGAATAATTTAAAACCGTACCATAAAATAATCCGCGTAATGTGAAAAACGATTCACAAGATTATTATTCTCAAATGATTAATACTCGCTCTTTCAGTTATGCATTTCACTCTTTTATTTACGCATTTTACTCTTTTATTTACGCATTTTTAATTTTGATTCCTTTTATTTATTTAATCCATCTTATCCACTATCCTTTTTATGACACGAGTCATTATTGAAAAAGAAAACTATTAATTCATGTGGGAAAAACCGAAAAAGTAATATACGCAATTTGTTTGGCCTTGTCCCGGAAACACAAATTATCATTGAAGATATGCACTATCCGTCACAAGTTAAAGACGGATAGTACCCTCTCAGAATATGCAAGTGAGGATCATATTCTCAGAGGACACTATTTATGTTCAACTTGTGACGGATAATGCTCATCTATCCGGAAAATGGATAACCCACTTGTTTTTCCCGGTTAATGATCATCGATCCAATGAGTATCCAGGATCATACATAAATGAATGATATGGGAGCATAAATTACGAAAAACCAAAAACAAAGCCCAGGAACCAAGTATGAGTTGGTCCAATCTAGCATAGTCTTCATCATCAACAACAGCAAATTGCCTAACAACAATGGCGGAAACTGATAAACAAATCGAAAATCAAAACCAGAACTGTACTGATGAACTAGCTGATGCACTTAACCATCTTTTCAATGGCGTTTCCTCCATGATTACGTCTGAGCTTAAGGTTTTTTCTACTTTCCTTTTTTAATCTTAAATCTTTTAAGTTGTTTTTATGAATTAGGTTTATCAGTATCTCAATTATCAATGTATCCTTGTTTTTTCACTAGGTTTTAATGGAATTATTATGATTTGCTAGGATTATTGATGTTAATTAAATTTATTTCTGCGATTTATATGTGAATAATTAGTGAACACTGATGTAAACCCTAATTAGATGAAGGCTGTGTTGGAAATATAGAGTCACTATAGGGGCGATAGGTATTTAGAGAATAAGTATTGTTGTGTCGTGGTATGGAGGCCACTGAATGAGAAACGAAATCGCCCCGACTACGGTACAAATTGATATAGGCGTCGTCCCCCAAGGTCACACAACACTCCTAAAAGTTGTGTACTCAACAATTAGGAGTTGGAACTCGTATGGTATGCTCAACATTATCATAGAGAAGAAGTTGATGATATGGAAGATATGTCTAAAATGAGTACAACCTTCTCATATTTATAGTGATAGGAGAGGAAAGCCAAAGGTCAAAGTGATTAATTAGCACCATAATCACTAAGTTAATGGCATAACCACCACTATAAACATTGTCCATAAACATGGTGTTAATGGCTATAATCATGCAATTAGTGGAGAGATTCTCCTACGAGGCATTGAAAGGCATTGAACTAATACAATGTATTTAGACAACATTGTTAGCCTTAGCATTACTTCCAACAATCCCCCACTAATGCAAAGGATAGACAAGAATTCTGGGCATATTAATAAGGATCGATACTTAAGTAGTAGTGTCTTTCGACTTGAACTAATACGTTAGTGAAATGAAACAATTCTTTCATCATCTAGAGAGTGAACGAATCTTGAACTCCTAGACTCCGGGGTAAATTTCACTCACATATCTAACCTTAAGTTCCAAACGAGTTCCGCGATACAATCCAACAAATTTATGGCCAAATGAACCTTGGGATTCTCAAGAGTGCTCTAGAGAGATAGCCTAGACTCTCATAGAAGGGGGCCAATCCTTCACACTCACTTAGGTGATTCCATCAAGTCTATCTCCACATAGACCACTCACATATGAACTATAGAATCATTAAGAGCTCTAAGGCTCAACCTCTCAACATAGGAGTCGGTGAATCCATCAAGTCCTTCTCAACAGGACCACCCAAACATAGGGATATAGATTCATTAAGAGAAATATCTCAACCTCCATCATTACGGTGATCTCATCAAGTCCGTCTCACAAGGACCACCCAAAATTGGGCTATAAGACCATTAAGAGCTATAAGCTCAACCATCCAAAATAGTGTACATGTCATAGGAATGGGTTGTGTACACACGTTTGAGTCTCTCAATGGCTTCGTTAGATCACCTTCGCAGAAGCAAGTTCCGGTATCCACCACAAATTCCTCAACTAATAGGCTTTAACCCCATTCCCCTCGACATACAACTTTAGGACTTATTTCTTCATTAGTCCATTAACTTTATAAATAACATGCTCCACTTCAAATTTCACAAAAATCATTTGTGAGCATTTTATTCTCAATCAACTTTCTCAAGTTTGCGTAATATGTGTAAATTCGCAATTCACTATACACATCATTTTAGCAATATCAAGTTGAAATTAGCATCATTTTAAATATAAACATTTAGCAAAAAAATAATGCCCCCACAATTAGGTAATTGCTTCACAATCATCCTGCATCTTATCTGTAAGGTAAGAGCAAAAATATATCTACACAATAGACAAGGTTATAAACTTTTAATAGTCTTCTCAATAGACTTAAAGAAAATCTTGAAAAGGTGAAAATATACTCACCATAGATCTCATATTCTCGTCAACTATTACCTTTTGTTCCATCAAATATCTTTCTAGATATCCAACATTGTGCAACTCTCAATATTGCATCTAGTTGCCTCACCAAACGAACAATTTTCGGTAATGAGTACACAAACAAAATGTACTAAGAGCATAAGCTAGATTGAGTCAATGATGAATATATACATTAGACTTCTCATAATAGTAAAAACATGTTATCATATATATAACTCATAAGCTACAGTGTTCTTCTTTAATATAGAGCTCCACTCTTACGTCATTTAAAAGAACAAATATACATCATCATTCTTATATTAAAGAACAACAAATTAAACCTCGATGATTGTTCACTTATATTTTCTTTTTGCAAATCCACATTTTACAAAAAAGAATTTAAATCCTTAATCACATCATAACAATCATCATAATCTCATATAGTCTGATATATTTCAGATGCAATATAATTAATTGAACCTTACACGACCATTATTTATCCGCATAACCAATAAAATATATTGGTTCAATTTAGTACGCATAAATCATATAATCATCTTATTATATGCCCTTAACACACAAAATATTTATTAGAGATACACTTATACTCTTCTCATATTATAAAGTATCAAGTATCAACTTTAAACTCCATGAATAATTGTATTAAATGATAAGTTGAACATCTTCCCCCACATGTTGGCACGCCACAAATTAGTGACAAACACCAATCGTTCTAACAAGCTATACGCCTTACTCATTTAATTAATCATCTCAACTTTTAGATATCATCATATAATCGTACACGATAATTTAATCTCCATAATCTAATTTTATGAAGCTTTGACAAATGTTCTTCCAATTTGTTTGTCACACAAATATATCAAAGATAATATATCAATTGAAACGCAAAATATTTAACCCCCACATATGGTTCATCACTCAAGTATCAATTTTTATTTATCTCATAAGCAAAAATAATTAATTGATCCAAATGTGTGGAAAATATTTTACAATATAAATATATTATGCACATAACATCATCATGGACACTCAATCATTCTAACTACTTGTCAATCAAAATCTTGGAACAATTCTAATCATACATTCTTGAAATCAATTATAAAAAATAATTTCACCAAGATAATAAATATGACATTTAATCGCGTCTTACCAAATAAAGTAGTAGCTAGAACGATCCAATCATTAAGGCATAATTGACCAAACCTTTATATTCATCTCACATAAATATCCGTAAATGAAAGTCACGAGAACATACCATCACATTGCTGCCCATTTTACGGATAACATATGACCGAATCTGCTCACGGCTTCAACTACAAAATTGTAGCCCTTATTCTTAGCTTTCCAACGCCATATTACACGCCTCAAGCGGAGGTCTAGAGAGCAAGTTATGGCCAAAATACCGAAGTGCTGTCCCATCCACCGCGGACAGAAACTTTTACACGAAGATAATATTTTTTGCCAATACAAATACTTCCAATGACAAGAAATAATGAACACAACAATAATAATAGTGACAAATTTCGTTTCTCAATTGTTGGAAATATAGAGTCACTATAGGGGCGATAGGTATTTAGGGAATAAGTATTGTTGTGTCGTGGTATGGAGGCCACTGAATGAGAAACGAAATCGCCCCGACTACGGTACAAATCGATATAGGCGTCGTCCCCCAAGGTCACACAACACTCCTAAAAGTTGTGTACTCAACAATTAGGAGTTGGAACTCGTATGGTATGCTCAACATTATCATAGAGAAGAAGTTGATGATATGGAAGATATGTCTAAAATGAGTACAACCTTCTCATATTTATAGTGATAGGAGAGGAAAGCCAAAGGTCAAAGTGATTAATTAGCACCATAATCACTAAGTTAATGGCATAACCACCACTATAAACATTGTCCATAAACATGGTGTTAATGGCTATAATCATGCAATTAGTGGAGAGATTCTCCTACGAGGCATTGAAAGGCATTGAACTAATACAATGTATTTAGACAACATTGTTAGCCTTAGCATTACTTCCAACAGGCTGAAGAATTTGTCAACCGTAGTTAACGAATTTTTCGACGAGAAAGGATAGCATTGTGTGCAAATTTAGGGCAAGAGTAACAATTCTCTGGATTATGGATGTTGTAACTGACTGATTTCATACTGTCTTTGCCTTCATGAGATCGTTACTGAAACAGTAGTTAATTAACGGCTCAATAAGTCGCTTAAAGGTCTATATGTAGAAATTAAAAGTCCGCTGGTGGTTTTGTTGCCGATCAAAAAGGACGTGTTAGTTTATTGGAAGTTTACCATTGATAATGGGGATGTTCTTTAACTACCCTCCCAAATGTATCAACTCATTGAGTTCGCGTTTTATGTATCTTCCATTACCATGATTGCCAAAAAGTAATGTTACTCTGACACTTCACTTAACTGCCGTGTCGCATGTCAGACACGTCTCGGTGTCCGACACGACACGACACTCAGGACACTTCAGGTTAGACCACAAAATAGGAAAATCCGAAAATTCACCCAAAATAGCCGTGTCCGACACGTGTCGGAGAGTCTTATAGGGAACTGAAACTTCATGATGTATATATTGTGGATGTTACTCTTTATGAAGCACACACTATTTGACTCTTTTTCTTTGATTTTTTCCCCTTCTGCTAGCTGTTGCCTAGTTTGTTCCTTTTTTAGGATCTTTTGCTGCAATTTCATTCATTTATGTATAATATCGTATTTAAAGCCTGGGAACTTCCTTAATGTATTTTGTATGCAAAGCCTGGAAATTTCCTGGGGCCTTGGGATATTGTAAGAACTTATAAAAGTCCCTACTTCGACCAAACAACCAGAATGTCATTTAAAAAAAATGTTGGACGGAGTGATTGAGAATCTGTTTTTGATCATGGAGCTAGTTTTGGAGATATTCAAGTAACGATTTATTGATTAATCTTTTTACATGGTTATTGAGGGCATAGGATTTTAGGATTGAAATGCACATTGTGTGTGCACATGCTGGTAGGGGTGGGAGTCGTGAGGGCTATATATTATACCATGGAAATAATACTACCATCGTGATCAATATTTTGGGTTGCAAGAATCATCCCCCGTAGAGTATGTCATGAAGGGTAAAATTTTGTTTGCTTACACTGTGAATTGCGATGCCTTGGTTCTGTCTATACTTTATGCTTGTATATATTGAAAACAAAAGTTCACAGTGATGCGTAACAGTAAAACCTGATGCCAAACACTCGAGCCTAAACACTAATACCTACAATGTGCTGCATATTTCAGGGGACGAACAATCTACTTGAGCTTTTGGAGAAAATGAATCTTAAAGTGGCAGAAGAGTACAATAGTTACGGTGATGTCGCCTCAGGCTTGAGAGTCTTTGTGGAGCAACTGAAGCATAAGAGTGGTGGGTTTGACGAATATGTTCACCAGATTGATGCAATAGATCAGCAAGTCACGGAATTTGAAGCTGTAATCTCAATGCTTGATAAATATGTATCTGTATTAGAGAAAAAGGTTCAATCAGCATACCAAAATCCACCATCGTAATTGTACTCTCCCCCCCTTTTTAATTCTTTTTTCCTCATTTGTTGAGACTACAATTTGTGCAGTTATGGAATTTTCTCCAAGTTGGTTTGATAATGGCGTGTTAAAACATATTAATGTTTTTTTTTCTAATGGTGGTTGTTTGTGATGCTTATGATATGTGTTTTGGTTTTTATGCAAATAGTCCTTGGAGCGAGGTTGCTTAGAACAAAGCTTGAGGGGGAGGAATAAGATTTTGCAGAAGAATAGATAGTAAGTTGAAAAGGCGTGTTTTTCTTGTGATTCGTGGAGGAAAACACATTACTGACTCTTCTGGGTTTCTTGCTATAAAATGCAACTTATTGTATTCGTTTCTCGAACCAAACTGATCCACATAGCGGTCTTGGACGTCACCAAAGTAGTATATAGAAGTATGCAGCCCCATGAAAGAGTGATATCTTCCTGAAGAGCCATATTGTTAAGTTTACGCGGGATAAAACTAAAGCTAATAAAATGAAAAGAGGAAAAAGATTGAGCGATACCCTTCAAGAGGCCCATAGAAAGATGATGAAAATCCTCCACTCCAACAATTTGAAGGAAAATTCGGAGATAGTCATAGAGCACCTCGACACGGAGAAGGTTATTATTCCTTAGACTCCATTGGATCACTTTGCGGATGTCAACCGCTTCAGCTTGAGTAATGGACTCGGTCCAAAATTTGTGAGCAAAATCGAATGGGATATTACCATCAGCTTTATAAACAACCCAATCGAAGGAAGCTCTACAATTGGGAGACCAACTGGCATCAACTTTAATAACACGGCATTTCTCACCATTACCGGTAGGTGGCCGGAAACCCGTGCCTAATATCTTCCCTTAGCTCATCTTCCCCGGACACCTTCATAGCCAAATCCTCCTTGGTGCCATAGGTCCTCCTAGGTTGGCGGTGAGTTGATCTATATATCATCCCGTCTATCCCTTTGGTTGAGGCCCTCTTTAACAACAAACTTTGTATCACAAAAACTGAAACACAAAAGAAGGATGAGTGTCCTTAATAAATAAATATAAAAAGTAAGTGTACACCTCTAATGTATTTACTGGATTCTAATATGTCGTAAGGCGTACGTGTACATAGACCTGCCAAAACTTCCCTTATCGAACCCGAATTTGACCTGAAACCCAAATTGTCCCAACTTTATTCAACCCACCCCTAAATGTTTATTGTCACTTGGTGATTGTTATCCCTCAAATTACTTGATAACAACCAACCCTACAATGACCTAATCCGAAATTACTCGACCTGGACCGATCTGAATCATTGCAAATGACCCGACCCGAATCGTTGCAAATGACCCGACCCAAACTCGATCCACTTGACTCGATTGTTAGATCTAGTAGAAAGGCAGATTCTTGTTTCAGATATCAGTTCTGTTTGAAACAATAAAACGTGGTTTTGTGACCATTTTATGGTGAAATGTAACCACAATTTTCCATCAAGTATTACAATTTATGGTAAGTTTTATCATTACACAAATATGGTCACATTTAATCGAAAAAATCTCAAAAGTCAAAATCCCATTTTATTATTCGAGACGAAAATGATCCGTCTAAATGACAGACCAACCAACCGAAGCAGGAATTTATATTTGGTTATAGCCACAGTAACTGCGGCCCAAATTCTGTTCTCTTTTCTATTTTGTTCTGAATCATCTCCTTCCAGGCAACTAATTAATCGGCCATGGATCCTCCACTGCCACCGTCTCTGCCTCCGTCATCCGACACGTCCGATACAACCACCCCACAAGCTAACGACACCCCATCATCTACGCCTCCTTCTCCTCCTCCTTCCGACGCCATTAATGGCGGTGTCAAGGATACTAACTCCGACAACAACAGTAATAACACCACCACAACCACCACAACCAGCGCAACCAACAATGGAGTGCCGTATCAAATTCCGCCGTGGAGTCAACCTCCGTCTCACCCTTTCTTCTTCGAGGTTCTCAAGGATGGCTCCATTGTTGATCACCTTGACCTGTATATTTTTCCCTCTATTTACTTTTATTACTTATTACAATTACAATTACAATTACAATTACAATTACCACTCTTTTACTGTAAATTAATTAGGTTTGTTAAATAAATTCTGCAGGACAAAGAAAGGAGCTTACATGTTTGGTAGAATTGATCTTTGTGATTTTGTACTTGAGCATCCTACTATTTCTCGCTTCCATGCTGGTATTTTCCTCTTTCCGCCGCTTCTCTTGTTTTCGTCACTAACTGTATAATGCTTTCTTTTCGTGTTAAATGAGCGCCAAGGACATTACAATATAGTGATGCGGAGAGTCGCACCTCCGTCTTTCCTTAATTTAACTAATAGGCTGAATACAATTAATTCGATTGCATTGACAAGTAGACTATGAATCGTGTCAACTTGTTGAGGCATTTGCTACTTTGCTTTGGCCAGTATACTTGTTTATTTTTCTCCGGAAAGTAGAATTATTTTGAGGTTATAAGGGGAGGTTGATTGTGCAATCGAGGATTATTATGGAGTTTCATTGAAACTACCGCTGGTTGATTATGAGGCAAAATTTCGAAGGGGCGTAATGAAAAATAGTTACTGATGTGGGGTGATTTCAGGGGTAGTGTGTCGTTCTTGAAGCCATACTTTAGGCTTGTAGCTTATTGCCGGTGTTATTTTCTCATCTAGATACTTCATTCATGTAGCCGTGATTTTCCCATGGGCAACTACATAAAAACCTTTCCTGTAAAAAAAAAAAGAAATATAATCACCTTGAGCATGTTTTCGATTGAGGTGTTATTTTTAGGCCCATACAGTGTTCAATTGTTCATACGGCCATCATATTGCTACACGTGTTATTTAACTCTTAGTTCTCCATTTCGTTTCTGCTATATCAGTTATCCAGTTCAATGCAAGTGGAAATGCCTATTTGTATGATCTTGGAAGTACTCATGGCACGTTTATAAACAAAAAACAGGTATTCATTTGTTCTACATGTTCCTTAAGCTGAAGATGTCTCTTTTTGGCCGAGTACCTAATTTTTCTCTGTCAAACTTTACATGAAATTTTTTTTTTATCTGCCCGGGCCTGGTTTAAAATTTTAAATGCTATGCAGTTAGTTGTACTAATGAAAATTTCTTATTGATGTGCTCTATGTAGGTAAAAGCAAAAGTTTACGTGGATTTGCATGTTGGTGACGTCATCCGGTTTGGCCAGTGAGTTTGTGATGTTCTTGCTTCTTTAAAGTTGTTGTGTGTTGCATTACTCTGACTCTATCACTGATCATGTTTTATCCTTTTAAATACTGTAGCATCTCATATTTCGTTTATGCTACCAATTGTGTCATTGTGTGTACACGAACATGAATTGCTCATCGGTTCATGTATGATGTATTGTTTACATTAGCTTAGTGAATGCTAATTTTGGCTCTTGTATTCACAGTTCATCTCGGCTTTATATATTCCAAGGTCCAGAAGATTTAATGCTGCCTGTAAGACATTTATATGGTCTATTACTTTCAATTTTGTAACCTTTCCTCAAATAGTCTATTTGTGAACTTGCACGGAGTTTCATGCTTTATAGGCCACCGTTTTTTTGGGACAGTTTTCTGTCACCTTCATCGAGTTTGGGCACATATTTTACCTTTTCACTCTGTCTTTTTTTCAGGAAGTTGATCTGAAAGGTAGTAGTTATGCTAAAGACCGTGAGGCTTCGCTCCGCAGGGCACGAGAGGGTGCTGCTCTTGCTGATGGTATTTCATGGGGAATGGGAGAGGATGCAATTGAAGAAGATGAGGTTTGTCAAGAATCCATCTGTTTCTGAACTAATGATATTTATGTGTGTTCCCATCATAATTGTTTGCTAGCCCAATTGATTTCCTGAACAAAGCTGTCGTATCTTCATCGAGAGGTAGATGTTTGTAGTTGGCAATATCTCATCTTTCGATTAGATTCTTATCTGATGACGATGCACTGGCAACCACTCATGTTCTTCCTCTTTCCCCTCTGAAATCCTCTCCGTGTTCCAATACCTTAAAAGTTATTCATGAATTTTTGTCTCATTTCTCTCAAAGTTTAATAAACATCCTCAATTGGATCATTTCGAACTTGAAGTTTGATCAAACTTCTTCTCTAGTATTAGGTATAGATATATATATTTGAGAACCTCAGTTTGGGGATTCCATCCAGGATTCTACGGTTTATAGGGAAGTTCATCGGATTTGCAGAAAAGAAGTCCAACTGTCCTCTTTCCTTAATTTTTTCTTTTGATGAACTTGGTCAAGATGCTTTGTTGTTGAGAGCTGCATTCTAGTTTTGGCTTTGTGATGTCGGTTTCTATTTAGGAAAACTAAACGAGAACTTTCCGTTTTAACGTGAATCATTGAGCTTGGACATATTAATAATACAGGTTGATTTACCACGTCAATATCAATCTATTTAAATTATTACGTCGCTCTCTCTAGTTTTTCTGAGTTTAATAAAATAACAGTTTGGATTTTAAATTCTAATTTGTTTATTTCATGATTCCCAACTTTCAATTTTAGTACTGAAAATTGGTAATGGAAATTCCTAAGTTTGCCAAGCAATGAAAATGACTTTAGATTCCACGTTTTCAGTTTCCAGATTTCAAACTGATACTTTGAAATGGTATGCCTATTGGTTCCCACTTTCCAAACACCATCCAAGATTTTAGGACAACCGAAAGAATCTTTGATTTTGCAAAATCGAAGGGTTTTAGGATGCTGGTGATACTCTTACTTCCATCTGTAATAATGGTCTCACACATGCCTCTTGCTCTTAATAACATCTCATGCTGTTCTGCTTCTGGATTGGCTTAAATAATTTTGCCTGTTTCTTGCTTCAAAAACTTATAGGGTGATCCTGATGAGTTGACATGGCAAACCTTTAAAGGAGAGCTCACCGAAAAACAACAGAAGACCAGAGAGAAGGTTTTAAAAAGAATGGAGAAGGTAATTGTTTTTTTCGGTTCTTTTTCCTATACAACTGAAGAGTGTAGCGACACAAACAGAGTACTAAGTTACTAACCCATAAGAAAATCTAAATCTCCTTGAGCTGGTGGCTTATGCTTCAGCTCCTGTGCGTTATTCTGTTTTATGATAGACATGGTTACATGAGAAATAGGAAGCGATTGATTTTCCTAATAGTCCTGGTTTATCTACAGATTGCACATATGAAGAAAGAGATATCCGCAATCCGTGCCAAAGATATATCCCAAGGAGGGTTGACTCAAGGACAGCAAACTCAGATTGCTCGAAATGAGCTTAGGATCTCTCAGGTATGGATTTCAACATTATGCTATGCGTCATGATTGTTGCTTTCTTTGTTTCTTTTTAGTTTTGACCTGCAAAACAAGGTGTTAAATTTGTTAGTTTATCCCCGTGGGAACTTATTTCATTTTTCGTTGCACAGATATTTGAGGAGCTTGAGAGTTTGGAAGAAACGTTAAATGATAGTATAAGAGAAAGTGTAGGTGCACGTGGTAAGAGGTCATCTCGCAGCAAGCAAAAAGGGTTGATTGAGGATGAGGATGAGATTTTAAGGTATTTCATATTCAAATTTGTCTTGCGGTTGTTACTCCACTCTAGGTAGTTTGTTTTTTGCTAGATTTACTTAAATTTGTTGCTTTGAGTTGTATAATGATAAATCAATGGTTGACCATTTTCTTTATATGATCTGTACAGTGATGATGACGAGTTCTATGATAGAACAAAGAAGAAACCAGTCAGTAAATCTGCTAATGCAGAGTCAGTGGAAACAGCTGACTCTCTTCTGGACAAGAAAGAGGCATTGATGAAAGAAATGGAAGAGAAAAGAAGATTGATTTCTGAAGAGAAGAATAAATTGTCTGAGCCTGTGGGTGATGAAAATGCTGGAGATGTACTTGATGCATTTATGTCTGGCCTTTCTTCGCAACTTGGTAAGTCTTTCTTCGTCATATCTCATCAGTAATTTTTTGCCATTGAAACAATTAAAAGCAAGATTGTAGCACTGTCTATTGATTACTGGCCAGTTTTTGTAACCTCTATAGGATGAGAAAATGGGATGTGTATAATATGAAAATATAGTGAAAATGAGCAATAAGTTGTCTGCTGCTATACTCCATACATGTGGTTGCAATTACGGTTTAGTATTCCTCGTGAAGTTTTAATTGTCTGCATGCATTTTTCAGTTGTTGACAGGACTGTGCAACTTGAGAAGGATTTATCTACCCTTCAAACGGAATTGGATAGGATCGTTTACTTGCTGAATATTGCTGACCCTACCGGAGAAACAGTTAAAAAGCGTGCCATTCTGGTCAAGGAGCTAACATATAAGGAACCTGCATCAAGTACTTCTGCTATTAAGAAGCCTGATAATTCCAAGATCGAAAAGAATAAGGTCAGTCGACCCGCGAAGCCAGTCAATTCTGGTGCAAATCAAGTAGCTCCAAAAGCGATTCCAAAAACTAGTGACTCTGCAAAATCCAGCAATGATACTACTGATTCAACAGAAAACAAACCTAGTACTTATAGTGCTATAAAACCTCAGTGGCTGGGAGCAGTTGAAAACCAAGAACCGAAAAAGAGCCAACTAGTGAAACCAGTGGACGTTAGTGAGGGTGATGAGTTTGTTGATTATAAAGACAGGCAAAAGATCCTGGAATCAAATGATTCTCAGGCAAAAACCAATCCAGAGACTGAGATTGAGAGTGCTGCTCCAGGTCTTATTCTGAGGAAAAAGAAGCCTGCTGAAATTCCCGATAATCAAATCTCTGAATCATCAGCTGCCAACTCGGCAGATATAATGGTAGAAGATGCAGTTGCTTTGTTGTTGAAACATAAACGTGGACTGTATGTTGCTGATGAGGAAACAGATTTCGAGAATAATGACAAAATAGATGAGAAGGTGCCGGGACAAGAAAATAAAAGGCCTAAAAGAGTGCTTGGTCCTGAAAAACCTGCATTTTTAAAGGCTAAAGACGAGGCAACATGGGTTCCCCCTAAAGGCAAGATTTCTATCTATAGTTTCCTTGGATGAAGTTCTACTTTTGATTAGACCTGACAAAATTGACCTTACCTGAAATTGCTCGGCTCGGCCCGATCTGATTTGTACCCGAACAGAGTAACCCTTATCCCGAAACTAAATTCTAAATCGACTTGGTCTGAGGCCTAATCCAAGCTTATACCCAAACCCAAACCTGACTGATCCGAACCAAACCGATCTGAATGACTCCATTTGATAGGTATAGGTTCGATGAATGATTATTGTGCTGATTTGCTGTTGTAATGTATGTGCAGGACAATCGGGCGATGGGCGGACGTCATTGAATGATCGATTAGGTTACTAAGTGGAGTCGGGGAGACATTAATTGAGGGGGCTAGTTCAAAATTTGAAAGTCTTTACTCTCTAGAATCTAGCGATTCATTTAGACTACTGAGCATCTCTGTGCTTTTTATGTTTATATACCTCCGAGGTCTTGAAAGTGGAGACGTACTCTAGTAACAGAGTAGATGACAATATATCTGAATAGCTTCAAATTGGTATATCTGGCTATTGCCTTTGTTGCTGTTCAGTCATGTGCTATACGGATGATTTTCGGCTTCGAAACATGAAGGAGTCAGTAAATCTCAAATTCTCAATGAACTCGCTGCAAATCGTCAGAGTGTATGGTTTGCAGTTTCGTGCAGGTATGGGAAATGTACCTTGTCATGTCTGTCAGGGAGCTGGGCGCCGTACGTTAATAGAGCATTTCGGAGCTTCATGGATATATGTAATACTACTCCATATCTTTTAACTTTTTGTCAACCAAATATAATTTTAGATTTTTTTTAAAAGTTGTTGCTTTTCTAATAGTGGGGCAGTTAAAAAGGAATATTGACATTGTCAAGAATATTGCACAAATCTGTGATGGGGCGATCCATCTCAAACTTGCGACGGGTCAAATGCCCCTCACAAAGAGCAAGTGACAAGGCAAGTGGCGGGCTCCATTTGCACTCCACTTGCCCCCCCACTTACTCTTTGTGAGGAGGATATGACCTGTCGCAAGCTTGTGACGGGTCAGTCCTTCACAAATGAGAATTTGTGAATCAGCAGAATTTGAACCATTTGTTGAACTCTTCACGAATGGACCCCATATCTACCTGCCTGTAGTCGCTTTCAACAAATACATTTTATAAGTAACTTAGAATTTAATTTTATCTTCTTATTCGATCGGATATCTTTAGCTTTGACGAAATTCATATCGCATTTGGATACATACATCGTTTATATATTATTTGTAATATATAATATTAATATAGTGTTCGTACTAATTTGTATTCATATTTCACACTATAATCTTCTATGGAAAAATTATTTGTTTCGCTTTAGATCCATCTCTTGTCTGATCTAGCTAGTATTTTTTGCTTATTTTTCACTTTCAGCTTCTATCCTTTCCTACGTCTCTTTGGTTTCAATTTTTTGTCCAAAATTTCTTCAATTAGAGCAACTCCAATGGCAAGCCACAAAGTCATGGAGCTTGCTTTGACACATACTTTTTCCAAGCAACAATGCCTTTAAGCTACAACATTCTGTAAACTACAATGAATGTAGTTTACAAGGTCCCACATGACTAATAAATAATCTAATATAAATTATTTTATTATTTTTTAATTACTTAGTTTATTTATTTTGAAAGTCAGGCTACGTAGCTTGACAAAGCTACACCTGCTTGCAAGCAGGAACATAATTTTGTGCTCCAATGGTGAGCATACTGCTTGAAAATTTTCAGTATTTGCAAGCAGGTCCCTTAATGCAACTATTGGAGTTGCTCTTAGTCTTGCTTGTGACGTTTAAGACAGGTCGGATCCCTCTCACAAGAAAGCAAGTGAAAGTGCAAGTGGGTTCTCACTTGTCCTCTCACTTGCTTTCTTGTGAGAGGGATCGGACCCGTCACAAAAGCTTGTGACGGATAGTGGCCATCGTAAATGAGAATTCGTGAAATTTCTTAGAGCTAGTTTATCTCGACATTTTAAACCAAGGAAAAGTGGAAGCAAGCAAATTAAAAAATCAATGACGCCAGACATTATAACAGGTGCATGGTGATAAGTGATACTTTTTTTTGGTACATATGAGGGGCTATGCCTCAAAGAAAATTATTAGCTAATTGTTAATGAAACGAGGAAAAGCAACTCCTAACATGTCTTCGCGGAGTATAGGACGTAGATCTTCCGGAGGGTTTGGGTCATTCAGGTTGGGTTTGGGTCTAGTTACTTTGGGTCAGGTCATTTTGGATCAACAATAGTCATTTTTGGATCGGGCTATTTTTGGGCCGGGTTATTTTGGGTCGTTCCAAGTTATGATTTTGCCTTAATTAAGTCATTTCGATCATTTTGGATTTTTGGGTCATTGGGCCAGGTCACTTTCAGGTCGGGTCACATCGGCTCTCCCGGTTCACTTTTGGGTCGGGTCTTGAGTCAGCTTTATCGGTCGGGTAAATTTTGCCAGACTTAGTACTGATAAACGATAAGTACCTCAATCTACAAGGAGGAATCATATGAATGGACGAATAATTTCCCACATTTCAAAGACAAGTAAAGTAAAGTTCACATCAATTGCGTAGAGTCGATTTTAAATTGAGGTGGACAAAGGAATGAAAAAACTAGCGTCCTAAATTCCATTTTTTTCGAGGATATGGTATGACCGTAATACCCCTAAACTCGTTAAACATAAACACAACTACTCTATGACTCTATCAATAAACCGTCTCACCCAAAACTATCTCGATATTTCTTACCTTATCAAAAAAATAAAAAAAATAACCGCGCTATGATCATTAGTCATTAGTTCATTACCATCTGCAGAAACGGTAAAATGCATTGGTAGCATCGTTCATTCATTTCCAAAAGGTTAAAATAATAAAAAAACATAAACACCGTAATTGGTTTACACATGATCTGATTCTCGACTTTTGCTCAAAAAATCCCAACTTTTCTGCTCCCCATCTTTCTCTTCCACATCCAATTCTACCGACATTTCTTCACAAGGTCTGTTTATTTACTCTTTCCTTTTTATTTCATTTTCTTTACAACTTTAACTTCTTCACCATTTTTCCCTTTTTAATATTTCATTGAATTTTCCATTTGATCTTTATGTTTTTAGTGTTAGATGGTGATGCTGATCAATGGGTAGTTTCCAATTTCCCATTTTACCCCTAAAAATCATTACTTTTTCCCTTTTTAGATAAATGGGTGTCTGTGATTTTTGATCAATTATTATGATGATTGTGGTTAATTAATGGAGATGTGAAGGAAATATCTAATGATAATATCTGATTAAGCACCCATTTTCACGTATATGTTATTGTTATGAGGATTTTGTCTTGTTTTTCTTCTTCATTTATTTATCTTTTTTGGTTGTAATTATCACTTGATTACCCCCTTATTAACTTTTGTGTGAAGTAACACAAAATCTCATTTAAGACGGATATAATCCGTCTTCAATGAAGACCTCTCACAAAGAGCAAGTTGGACCGAAGATGTCTTAGTCTAGTGGTTAAGACGGAGGTATTGTGGACAATAGGTCCCAGGTTTGATCCCCCTCGCCTCTAATGTAATGCGATTAAGTGCGCGCTTCGTTAGACCAAAAAAAAAAAACAAAGAGCAAGTTGGGGGACAAGTGGGAGAGTGGGGCAAGTGAAATAAATCCGCTTTGTTTGCTGTTTTCTAAAATGCTATGGATTTTGGGATGAAGAATTATTCAAGGGAGCTTGGGATAGTTTTCAATTATACATGAAAATAGTTCGTGTTATTATTCGGTAGTAAATAAGTCATGTTCTTAATATATACTCGTATGCCTTCTAATCATTTTATTTCCGTATGTTTGATTAAAATACTCCTCACTTATACTGAGCTAAAGTATGAAAATGAAATGACCGAAGGGAGTACTTCGTATATGTTGCAAAATCTTTATTGCTTTGTTGCATCTTGAACACTTATCATAAGTGAATGGTGTACCGAGAGATTATTCATATTTTCTGTTGTTCTGTTGTTACCTGTAAGAATGACCTTGATCTCCATCCTCTTCTATCCTGTCATAGTTGATTTTTCGCTCATCTGAAGCCGTCTTACAGAGCTATTTTACTCTTTCTTTGGATAACGAATGATTTTTTATTTCACTTACCTATGCCCGTTTTAATGGGAAAACTGTGTTTTATGCAAACCTCACACAAGAGTATTTCTCAGGATCATGTTAACATTCTAAAACAAATAGCTTAGGACTTTAGGGCACTATACTAATATTATCACTCGTTACCCTAGGAATCGCGAATCATTAAAAGCGAATTCTATCATGTTGCTTACTGAAAATACATATAACACACATTCTAGAAGAGCGAATCGTAAGGACGTATTCATAGCGAATCCGGTAACCATTTATGAGGATGTGTTAGATACTTAAATGTCGAGGAGGAATATTTTGAATCATATAGACCTCAGTGCTTGCGTGGTTAGTTTGCATTCATGTTGGCTTAGAGATGTTAAAGTCAGTGTCTTTACTTGTCTTCTAAATACGAATGTTATCCTCTATATTTTAGTAGGCCGTGTGGATAAGAAAGGCGCAGTCGGAATGGAATCAGATTCTCTGCATGATTCAACTGTGTCAATTGTAAATGGTGATCCTGGTGGTAGCGTTGAGGCTTCACCGAAAGACGGTACAATATTGGAGGAAAGATCGCCTAATAAAGAGGTGATGCGAGAAATTGGGAATGACCTACTTAGGCTTGGAATGGATCTAACTTGTTGTTCAGAGAAGCTAGTTAACATGAACCTACTAATGATGCATGTGGCAGCGAAAGAGAGTGATTTTGAAGCCTTTACTTTAGAAAAGGAGAACAAGGTGGATAGTTCTGCCGTGGCAGCGCTAGAGTTTGATATCTTATCCGGGTTTTTTGATCTAGAGGTCAAAGAGATGAATAACTTTATTGGTAAATTAAAAATAAAGTTCAAGAATTCCTGTGATGCTATTTCTTCATACAAGCATCTGGAAAAAGGTTTCTTGAAATTGGAGGAGAAGCTGCTTGATGCTGAAAAATCATTTAAGCAATCGGAAGAACAGGTCCAAGAACTGATGACGCAGTCAGCCAAGTTCCAGAGAATTGTATTGAGGGCCAACAGAGGGGAAACCTGTAAGTCACTCCCGTTCTATAAATTGCTGAGTTTATTTTTCCAATCTTGACTGTGAACCCTGTTTTCTATTCTATTTTCCATGGAGGTGATGGAGCTAAAGACTCAATATTCTTAGATTTTGTATTATGATGGACAAAGTAAAATGGTCCACTAAACTATTGCGAATCTTGTTTTATTTTAAAGTAGCTCTCGTTCAATTACGCAATTTTAACAATGGGGTAAAGTCGAGTTTTCCACCATTTACGTTTTAAACCTTGGTTTCTCTATGGTTTGGAAGGGAGATCGAGTTTTCCAAGTTTTCATGTCTAATTGTAAGGACACAATTGTTACTATGTTAAATCAGAGACTTATTTATTATAATCTTACGAAAATAATATGGGTTGGTTTTGGACAGCTGATGAAGACAGGGACGTGGGTGTTGAAGAGAATGGGGAATTTTTTAATTCAACAACGAAGTTTCAGATGCAGACTCCTGAACAACAGCGACATATATTAAGGCTGCTCGAGAAATCTATGGCAAGAGAACTCGATTTGGAAAATCAACTAACGGAAAGTATGCAAACAATTGACAAGATGAATCGTAAACTGTATTATTCACAACGAGAACTTTCGTCTGTTGAAGATGAAATGGCGGCTGTCTATGCACGCTTCTTAGAGGCTGATAATGCTTCAGCTGTGTTGATGGGAATTTCAAAGGACCTGATTGGTCAACTTCAATCATGCCAGCTTAATATTAATAGTGCATTGTGCCGAGAAAGTGAATTAAGCACCAAGCTTCAAAATTGCATGGAAACCATTCAGAAATTGGAGAAAGAAGAGGCTATTTCACAGGAGCTTGCAGAGAAAAACAGTTTGGAGGCCATGGTTTTGAAGGAGAAGGTGAACTCTCTAGAAGAGCAGCTAAAAACATCAGAATTGACACTTTTGAATGGAAGTGTACCCTTGAATCATGGTAACATGCAAGACGAAGTCAAGGCGCTGGAAGAAAAAGTTGTTGATGCGGAAAGCAGGGCTCAGAAGGCGGAGGCCGAGAGCAAGCTACTATCAATAACTAACAAAGAACTCATCGCGAAAATGGATCAACGCACTGCAGTCTCATGTGAAAAAATTGATTTGCTAGAAAAGCAACTTAGGGAGAGGGATCTTGAGCTCCAACAGGCAATGGTGTCAGAAGAAGCAAGCCAAGAGAAAAACAGTTTGGAGGTCATGGTTTTGAAGGAGAAGTTGAACTCTTTAGAAGAGCAGCTAAAAACATCAGAATCGGCACTTTTGAATGGAAGTGCAGCTTCGGCTCCTGGTAACATGCAACACGAAGTCAAGGTGCTGGAAGAGAAAGTTGTTACTGCTGAAAGCAGGGCTGAGAAGGCAGAGGCCGAGAGCAACCTAATATCAATAACTAACAAAGAACTCATCGAGGAAATGGATCAACGCAGTGCAGTCTCATGTGAAAAGATTGATTCGCTAGAGGAGCAACTTAGGGAGAAAGATTTTCAGCTCCAACAAGCAATGGTATCAATAGAAGCAAGCCAGGAGAAACAAAGCATGTATTGTACTTCGATAGAAGACATGGAGATTGTTATTGAGAAACTGAAGACAAATTTGTCTGCCGCTGATTCTCGGGCAGAGATAGCAGAATCTGAGTATGTTTTACTAGCAAAAGCTAATAAAGAGCTGAACAAGGAGTTGGATCTTGTGAAAGCCGATAGTATCATTAGTGAGAAAGTTGTTTTACTCGAAAATAAGCTACGAGAGGCTGATATCCAGCTCCAACAAGCATCTGCCTCTGTGGAAGCTAGCCACGAGAAGCAAACTATGTTAATTTCTTCTATAAATGACAGGGAGACATTGATTGAGAAACTGAAGTCAAAAGTCTTAAAAGCCGATGCTCGGGCTGACAGTGCCGAAGACAAGTGCATCACATTATCTGAAAGCCATGCAGAGCAAAATGAAGAACTAAATTTTCTGAGAGGTAAAGTGGGGAGCTTCGAGGCATCTTTGCAACAAACTGAAGAAAAGAAACTGGCAGCTGCAAAGGATATAACTACCCGAACTAAAGTGATAACAGATTTGGTCGTGCAGTTGGCTCTAGAGAGGGAACGGCTCCAGAAGCAGGTTTAATATTGCATTACTTTGTTGCTTTGATGCCTTAGAGTGTTGAAGTTGATGAACATATCTCATTCCTATCTCTGCTACTGCTTGCCTGTTATGTTTTCTGTATAAATTCATATTTGAGGTTTTGGATTTGTGATTTTTTGCTGCCTTTTATCATTTGATAGCAATAAATAAATTTTGAATTTTACCATTTCTTAGTAATTAATAGCTGCATGTTTAGGAAAGCATAGTTAAACGGTGGTCGCATTACGATGTCAAAGCAGTCTGTGGACCTAAGTTAATAGTTCTAAAGTTTTTTGAGGAAAAAAAACATATTTTCAGGTTCGTCTCAGTGAAGTTCCTTACCCCTTCTATTTGATTTCAGATATCTTGGTTAATGGAGGACAATAAAGCTTGCAAAGACAAATTGAAGACGGCATATAAACTTTCGCGTGGTTCTATGAATCATGACACCAGAGAAACTGAAGACGGAGTTTTATCTTCGGACAATCATGTACGTACTTTTCATGCTGGAATTGTAGATAGTAATATATCTGGTACTGCAGAGGTAAATAGCAGTTGACATGGTGGTATGATTTCGTTTGTAGTTCCTGCAATTTCACATAAAAATAAGGTTTGATATGTTTCTCGGTTTAATATTTTCTGGAGTTGGAACTTGCTAGATTCTATGGATGACGCTTAAGCCTTAAGGGTGTAAATTCTTTCTGGAGTTCTAATCCTTGTTAAATTACCTTTTGTGCATACCTTTGTTGTCCTCCGCGTACGACTGAACCACCAATGTCCTTTTTTGTAAAACCAATTTTACCCGTGGCAGATAAAATAGTGTGAAGAGATGAACTCCTTCTCACCGACATTGGAGGTTGGGTAGTCAATCTATGAACCTATGTCACTCGAGAGTCTGTGATACTCACATTCAGTTAGAAGTTTTTGATACGAATGTGTGTCGTACTCATCTATAATATCGCATGTTTTTGGCTGAAGATGAAGTGTCCAAGTGTCATTCCCATATTTGATTGTCGAACTTTGTGCTATTGATTTCTTTCTCCTTGATTTATTCTTCAGTTATATCTTTAGGTACATAAATCTGCAGAGGATGTATTAGATGGTGAATCAAACTCAGAGTTAGAGGCGTCGAAAGCCAAGCTTGACACAGTTAGGACAATAGATGCTGGACGACTTACTCTCAGACACATATTATCAGCGATTCTTATAGCGTTCGCTGCAGTTCTGGCAACCTGTTTTCTTTCACCGGAAAACTGTCCATTCTGATGAAAGTAGGAGTAAAGTTTGTAGTTCGTTCTCCATAGTTTCCGGTACTTTTCCTAGGTAATGTTGCAGATAGATTACATAGACTGCATTATAAGCCTGTAGCCATCTTTTGTGTTGTAGTAAAATTTTGATCTTGCTCAGGTTCAGAAATGCTTACTACCCCTTTTGCTCCTTAATTTTTCATAGGCTGGTCTATAAAGAAATTGTTCGTCTTTAAAACATTTTGGTGGTACGACATGTGAGCTGGATTACGGAGTTGTAACGCTAAATTGTGTACTACAATGGTGTCTTTGTACATTAAATTGTTACTTCTTTTTCAGTTTTCTAAGTTGTAGCTCCTTATATAAGTTATCATCCATACCCCCTTCTATTAACGGAACCCTTAAGGCACTCCGGGAATGTTGTTGGTGCTCTGTAACATCCGAGGCCACAAGTTACCGGAGTAACCTGACAGTCAAGAAAGAAAGTGACAAACAACAGAAGTTTGATGTACTCTAGGTTATCATATATCAACAACACATGAACCTGCCAAATCAAGTAGAGAGTATTTAGCAATGTACTCTGTAGCTGTTTGGCGCGAAATTGGTACTAGTTTAATATTTTCACTTTCTATTTCGCTCCTTTCCAAAATTTCTTCCATGGTTCCGGACTCCGGTGTAGATGAAGTAAACTTATAAGGTTTTATGTAACGCTCTTTCATCCTACCGAACAAGCTACGATTTTCTCATGCAAAGTTCCGGTTTCATTTTCAATGAAGCCAAATGCCAACAAGCTATCATTTGATTTTAGATTAGAGAAAATTGATAAAAGACTTACTACCTTCGTAACACTCATGTTTACTTGACTATATACTCCCTCCGTCTCAACAGATTATTTACATTATTCTTTTCTTTTTTAAAAAAAAAAGCACATAAAAGTAGAGTATGAGCATTTGTTCTATGTGAGATATGTGTTTCCATGTTTTGATGTTTAGAAAGCACAAATAAGATAAGAGTACTGTAGTAATTTCAATTAAAAAATGGCCATCCAAAAAGAGAAACGTAAAAAATCAATTGCAACAACCTCAAAAGAAACACGTAAAAAATCTGTTGAATCGGAGCGAGTAAAATTTTATAGACAAATTCCCTTTACATGTCTAGTTATTTTCTGATATCTCACAATTACTCCAAATAAATCAAAAGAACATGTAACATCTAAAAAAACAAACGTACTAAACTTACATCAGTTACATGCACCATTGCACCATCCTAATAATATCTTCAACAATCTTCATTAGTTAAGCAATCTCAGAATAACCCTTAGAAGTACTTAAAGACCTATAAATCTCAAGAACAATTCTAGCTTCAAATTCATCAAAATTCTTATACTTAACTTGAACATTTCTAGCTTGTGAAATCTTCTTCTTCCCAAATTCACTACCTCCATTAATCTTCCCCGTGTCGCCGGCCATCCTTAGCATCATGTTTATATACCCATTCTTGAATTTCTGCCATATATTCTTTGGTGACACAATTACTTTCTTTAAACTCACTAATTTTGCACTTTTTTTGATCCTCCAAAACCTAGTCTTTTTGTTTGTAACTTTGGTGCCTCTTATTTGTATTACGGGCATGTTTCTCTTTGTTTGTATTGCCCCATCTAAGAGATTGTAGCCTCTCTTTTTCCAATAGTTTTTGCCATTAAATGGTTTTGAATTACTCTCCATTTTAATATGTTGTTATAGAATATTAGTATAAGAAAAAATAATATTGAGAGGGAAAAGAATAGAAGATGTTTTTTTTTTCGACAGCTGTAAAATTACGATACTACTAGTAATCCAACGCTCCCCTAGAATGGAAGATGTTGAATATGTGAAATATAATAACGCAAGGTGAGGTTATGGAGTATATGAAGGCTAAAAAATGGGACTATTATTTATGGTCAATGTGATGTTATAAGCATGTTTTTTTATAAGCTTACAATTATTGATTATAAATTATGATGTTCTAGATAGTGAGTCAAACTATGTATATTATGTCAACAAAGCCGGTTTGAAGAATTTTAATGAAGACTTGCTAGTTTGTTCGAATTGAAAGAGTAATTGTCAAATAATATTGGCTATATAAGTTAATTTGGATGTTATTGTGGCAAATTCTATTCTATTAAATTCTCTTATTTTGGTCAAGTCAACGTAATACAAAGTGCTATTATAAAAGTTAGTGTTGGTAAGGTTCAAAGTTACGTGAAAATTTATAAAGAAATTAATATTTAATAATTAAATTTTAAATTGAATGTTAGAGTACAATTATTATTGTGTAGGAGTATTAATAGAGTTTTAAGAGGTAAGAAAGTGAAAATTTAACAATGTTTTCGTAGAATATGTTTCTCCATAAATATTGACAAATACAAGAAAGGGTTATAAGTAGAGCAATTTTGTATAGAATTACAAAGTGTAGAAACCTCAGTTGGAGTGTTTTAAGCGAGAAAAGTCTCAGTTTCACATATTCTTCTAATAAATAAATAATGAGTATCTCATTAATCCGTAATAGTGTGAAGAGATTAAGAAAAACGATAATGATATACCAGTAATTATAACGAGGTTTTGTTATATAAGTTCGGTCCAAGATCGTCCGCGGTCAGGATCGACCAAAGACCAAAGTAGAGTAGATAGTTGGACCATGGACCGGACCAAATTAAAAAAAATATGGCTCGATTAGTGCGAACCAAATTATACATTCGACCTCTTTTTTGGTCCAGTCCACCGAGTGAACACCCTTACTAGCAGCGAGATTAATCAATTGACTAATTTAAGTTTATGGGAATTTGGGAATTTAGGGATTTTGGAGGGATTTAGTAGAAGCGAGAAAGAAAGGGGACTTCTTAATGAACCAGTGAGTGTAACCAATGGAGGTAGTTTTGGGTTTTTGCGTCAATCGTCACTTAACAAGTCGAGAAATAAGAAAACTGATGCTCGGGATAAAAATACGGTGGTGATTGGGGAATATACATTTAAATTTGGGAGTTATTTGTGAAAACGCAAATACCTGGTGGTAATTTGTACAAAAAAAAAACGCAATACAAGGTGGTTATTTATAATTTTTCCTTATTTTAAAAGTGAATTTATTTGAAAAATAATCCTTTTATATTTAATTTAAAGTACATTTTAATTTATTTTAAACTCGAATGGTTTATTTTATTTTAAGAATCTCGTTCGTTGTTTCATTTTAAAAGAATCTTAAAATGATTTTAGAAGGACTTTTTGCTTTAATTAACGAAGCTTTATTAAACATATCTTTTTTAAGTCCATTTTACGTAACATCATTTATTATGTCGCATTTCTTTTTAAACGAATTTTTAAAAGTATTTTTAAACGAAATAAAGATTTCGAGCTCCATAATTAGCTCGTTTTAAGCTTATTTTGAGCTCGATTTTCGATGTATTTTCAACCCGATTACTCGACCGACTTCCACCTTACCATTGTCTCGAATCCCCATGCACCAACCCATGAAAACCCACGTCCAAAACCTTCCATCAAAGCCCACTTTCGAATTCCTCACAACAATCGTCCACTCTCTCCGCATATCCGCGCATACCGGAGCCCTCTTTGAAGCTCCATTGACCCATTTCTACCTATCCAAACCTATATCCACTCACTCCCACCCATATTCTACATAATACAATACATATTCCTTGCTTTCCCATCCATAACATCACTTCCGAACCCCTAATAAACTCCCTCCAACAGCCGTGTTCATGCACCCATGCACCGAGCTCAAATCGCGTCCAAATACACTCCATATCTCCCTCTCATTCTCTCATATCTTCTCATTATCTTTTGAATATTATACCAGATAATAGGGGAGGAAATACTCAAAAAATAACCATTAAAAAGCAAGAAAATATCACACAAACAACCCTCACACAAACTCTCCATAACCGAGTATCTATTCAGTATTTTCCACTTGATACAAGTTATTGTTTTTAAGAGCAACTTTGATCCAACTTCAAATATAATATTGATGTGATTGTACTATTTATAGGCTGATGCAAGAATAAAGGACTGACAATTGTACTGATGAATACTGAATTTGTTATGAATAAAGCTGTTCAATTATAAATAATTGATAGGCTTGCTAGTGAGGCAGAAATGCAGCAACGAAATTAGAAAGGTTGCTTGGTTTCTAACCCAAAATAAACATTCAGAAGATTAAAGCAAGGAAATAGGATTTTCATTGATGATTATTAACTAATACATACTTAGCTATTTATAATGGAAAATTACTTGGGGAATAAGCAAAAATAAGCCAGCTAATAGCATAGTATTCCATATAACGAACTGCCATATAAGGACAAATGTGAAACATTAGCACCATGTGCTCCAACGTCTATAATCCCTTCCTTGGCCTGATTAGAAGATTCCTTAGAGGTGAATTCTTGATGACTCATCCGTTTCCTATGCTTATCCATGTGATTAGTTTCCTTGCTTTCCAAGACTGATCTTCCCTCCTTTTTTGAATGTTGCTGCGCGCCAACTGCTTTGATCATTGTCAATTCATTTCCAATTGCATCATTACTTCCCTCTTCGAGAGATCCTTGACCCCAAGGATCAAATTCTAGATAGGTTTGCTGTAAGTCATACAAAAACTCCCAAGTAGCATCCTCTACCTCAGAATTTGTCCATTTGACCAAGACCTTTGTTGCACTTATCCTTCCCCTTTTTACAGTCTTTCTGGCAAGCACCACCTCTGGTTCCTTCTTAGTTCCAGGTTCTGAAGGATGATTTGATATCCTAGGGGGATCTCCATAGCACCTTTTCAGCAATGACACATGGAATGTAGGGTGGATCTTGGCTGATGATGGTAACTCCAATTTATAAGCCACGTGGCCTATCTTGCTCAAGATCTTATAGGGTCCATAGTACCTTTTTGCTAGCTTCTGATTGCTTCTGTGATGTACAGAGACCTGCCTATATGGTTGTAGCTTGAGATAGACATAATCTCCTGGCAGAAATTCTCTGTCACTCCTCTTTTTATCAGCTTGCTGCTTCATTCTATTCTGAGCTCTGGCCAAGTTCGATTTAATTCCTTGCAGAGCCTCTTCCCTGTCTAAAAGACTCATTTCCACAGCCTCGACCTTACTATCTCCAGTCAGGTATGGGATATGTATGGGAGGAGGTTGGCCATATAATACTTCATAGGGGGAGGTCTTCAGTGAGGTGTGATACGAGGTATTATACCAATACTCAGCTGCAGGGAGCCACTTACACCAGTCTGTTGGAGTTTCATTGCAGAAACACCTTAAATAAGTCTCTAAGCACCTGTTTACTACTTCAGTCTGGCCATCTGACTGTGGATGGTATGCTGTTGACATGCTAAGATTCACTCCTTGGACAGCAAATAGCTCTTGCCAGAAGTTACTAAGAAAAATGGCATCTCTGTCTGAGACAATGTTTTGAGGCATTCCATGATGTTTATAGACATAATCAAAGTATGCCTGAGCAACCATTGGTGCTGAGTAAGGATGCCTAAGAGGAATGAAGTGTGCTGATTTGGATAGTCTATCTACTACCACCATTATAGAGTCATTTCCCATTGACTTAGGTAACCCATCTATAAAATCCATGCTCACCTCGGTCCATAAAGAAGCAGGGATGGGCAGGGGTTGTAACTTTTGGGTATGCTGCTGCTTCATACTTGCACTGCTGGCAAACGGGACATTCCTTGATGTATTCCTGAGCAGTTTTCTTCATTTTTTTCCAGTAGAATTTCTGTTTAACCCTTTGATAGGTTGCTTCAATTCCAGAGTGACCTGCCTGTAAATTATCATGCATCAAGGAGATAATTTTCTTAGGCAATTCTTCATAACACCCAACCACTAATTTCCCTTTCCTTTTTAATTGGTCCCCTCTCCAAGTATAGTGCTTATGTGAATTGGGGTCCCTTTTTAGATCCTCAATTAAAGTTACTATGGCTGGGTCTTTCTTCCAAGACTCCTGGATTAATTCGTATAAATTAGTACTAATAGTACTAATATATAGGTGGAATAACTCTGTGCTCTTTGCCCTTGATAGAGCATCTGTCACAATATTTTCCTTCCCCTTTTTGTACATTATTTCATAATCATATCCCAAAAGCTTTGCTAGCCACTTCTGTTGGAGGGGGTTGCTTATCTTCTGATCTAGCAAATATTTGAGACTCTGATGGTCAGTTTTGATGATGAACTGTCTTTCCACCAGATACTGACTCCACTTGGTTACATCATGAATTATAGCTAGGAGTTCTTTTTCATAGATGGATAGGGCTTGGTGCTTAAGAGATAGTGACTTGCTGATGTATGCTATGGGATGATTTTCCTGCATCAACACTGCCCCAATGCCCTCCCCTGAGGCGTCTGTCTCTATAATGAAAGGTTTGGAAAAATTGGGCATAGCTAGAACTGGTGCAGATGTCATGGCGTCCTTCAAGTTATCAAAGGCAGTTTGGGCTGAATTATTCCAAAGGAAGGCATTCTTTCTTAGCAGAATTGTGAGTGGCTTGCTTATGATCCCATAGCCTTTAACAAACCTTCTGTAATATCCTGTTAAGCCTAAGAACCCTCTTAATTGTTTCAGTGTTTTGGGGACAGGCCATTCCTTCACAGCTGCAATTTTTAAGGGCTCTGTTGCTACACCTTCTCTAGAAATGATATGTCCTAAATATTCCAATCTGGTAGCTCCAAAGCAGCACTTACTCTCCTTTGCGTACAGATTATGGGTACTCATGATACTTAAGACTGCCTTGAGGTGCCTGAGATGCTCCATCCAACTAGTGCTGTAAATTAGGATGTCATCAAAGAACACCAGCACGAATCTCCTCAAGTATGGCTGGAAGACCTTGTTCATGAGGCTCTGAAAGGTTGAGGGTTCATTTGTAAGTCCAAAAGGCATGACTAAGTACTCATAGTGCCTATTATGAGTCCCAAAAGCAGTCTTGGACACATCCTCAGGACACATTCTGATTTGATGGAATCCAGCCCTCAAGTCTATTTTAGAATAGAACTTAGATCCATGTAATTCGTCCAACAATTCTTCAATAAGTGGGATAGGGAATTTATCTTTTATGGTTTGCTTGTTTAACGCCCTATAGTCCACACACATTCTCCAAGAACCATCTTTTTTCTTTACTAGAACCACAGGGGAGGCATAGGGACTGGTACTGTGCTTGATAACACCATTTTCTAACAACTCTCTGGTTAATGATTCAATGATATCCTTCTGCACCATGGGAAATCTGTAGGGTCTTATGTTAACAAGTTCTGCTCCTGTTTTTAGGATAATTTTGTGGTCATGCCCATCTCTTAATGGTGGAAGGCTTTTTGGTTCTTCAAACACTTCAGGGAATTTGCTCAGCAGGGTCTGAACTTCAGCTTGGCTCCCTTCCTCCTGGGTTAATTGTAAGGCAAAGAATTCCACAGTAGGATCATTAAGTTGAATAATTGCTAGTTGTGCCCCATTTTCTACATCCTTCTCCATCTGCTTCTACATCTTCATGCTTGCTGGTCGAGCCCCTTTTAATAAATGATTTCTTCCCTCAAAGCAGAATTGCATAGTCAGTTCCTTAAAATCCCAAGTGATGGGTCCCAAAGTCTCCAACCATTGTATACCCAATACAGCATCACAACTTCCTAATGGTATTACATAAAAATCTGCCTCAAAATCAGTATTCCTACTCTTCCATTTGAGCCTATGGATGATATGTGAGCACATTAACTTGCCTCCATTGGCCACTGAAATGTTGAAGCTAGGAAAGTTTTCCGAGTGTAGTCCCAACCTCCTGGCTACCCCTCCATCAAGGAAGTTGTGTGAGCTGCCACTATCCACCGGGATGCTCAATGTTTTCCTGCCAATTTGTCCTGGAATTCTCATGGTCTGACAATGGGATTTTCCTGCTCCAGCCAATGCTTGGATAGAAATCTGAGCAATTTCTGATGTATCCTCCTCCTCTTCTTGTTCCTCATCTTCTGTCTCGTCCTCCCCCACCTCTTCCTCCATCACAAAGAGTTGTCTCTTGTTTTTACACACGTGTTGGGGTGTAAATCTCTCATCACAGTAAAAACACAAGCCCTTGGCCTTCTTTTCCTCCATCTCAGCATTAAACGGTCTGTATTTAGGTGGGGTTTTTAGGTTTGGCGTTGGATTATTAAAAGGCATTTTGAAGGGAGTGAATGGTGTTTTTTGTGGTTGGGTATGTTTTGGATATGGTAACAAGGGTGGTTTGGAAGAATTGTGGTAGGAAAGGTTGTTTTTGTAGGTGGGTTAGACTGTAGAGCAAGGGCTGTTTCTTGTAGTTTGGCTAAGCCGTATGCTTCAGGGATTGTTTTAGGTTTAAGCATCCTTACCATCACAGCTATGTTTCCAGTAAGACCATTAAGAAAACAACTTAGGGCATAGTCAGGTTGCAGGTTAAGTTTACTTAGCAAAATATCAAAAGCATCATGGTAACTTTGTACTGACCCAGATTGTCTCAGCACTAGCATTTCAGACATAGGGTCTTCATGCTCGTTCCCAAACCTAGCCTTAATAGCCTCCCTGTATTCCTCCCATCTCAAAGATGTAGTCTTTGTTCTGTTTTTGGTAAAGGCTTGGTGCCAAGCTAGGGCTTTAGACTCTAGATGCATAGCAGCATACGTTACTTTCATGATATTATCGACGTCAGTAACAGAGAAAAACTGAGTACACTTAAACAACCAATCATCAATATCAGAACCATCAAAAGTTGGAAATTTGATAGTGGGGGACCTTACCATAGAGTTCATGCCATTAAAACTCCTACCAGATTGTAGAGACAGTGTTGACAAGGTTTGCACCAAAGTAGCTACCTGTTCTTTCAGCTGCTGTACATCATTTTTCATTTCTGGATCTGTCATATTGCTCCTTCTTTTTGTGGTTTTTGTTTTTGAGATTTTTGTGTTTTTTTTGTAAAGAACAAAGGAAGGGTTAAATATTTTTGTATTTTTCTTTGGATTTTTTCTTATGTTTTCTCTAATTTTGTGAGTTTGGAGTATACACAGGTATGGAGGATCAAAAGCTCTGATAGCCAATTGATGTGATTGTACTATTTATAGGTTGATGCAAGAATAAAGGACTGACAATTGTACTGATGAATACTGAATTTGTTATGAATAAAGCTGTTCAATTATAAATAATTGATAGGCTTGCTAGTGAGGCAGAAATGCAGCAACGAAATTAGAAAGGTTGCTTGGTTTCTAACCCAAAATAAACATTCAGAAGATTAAAGCAAGGAAATAGGATTTTCATTGATGATTATTAACTAATACATACTTAGCTATTTATAATGGAAAATTACTTGGGGAATAAGCAAAAATAAGCCAGCTAATAGCATAGTATTCCATATAACTAACTGCCATATAAGAACAAATGTGAAGCATTAGCACCATGTGCTCCAACGTCTATAATCCCTTCCTTGGCCTGATTAGAAGATTCCTTAGAGGTGAATTCTTGATGACTCATCCCTTTCCTATGCTTATCCATGTGATTAGTTTCCTTGCTTTCCAAGACTGATCTTCCCTCCTTTTTTGAATGTTGCTGCGCGCCAACTGCTTTGATCATTGTCAATTCATTTCCAATTGCATCACTTCTTTAGGGCAATGATATTGCCAGAGCACATTCACTAATGCTATGACAAGCAAATGTAGTGGGAGTGAGTTGACTTAATTAATAACCCTTATTGTTCGTGGTATTAGGCATTTTGTTCGTGGCAATATGATGGCCCCTTGTTTATAGCATATCGATGTAAGACCCCCGCCTAGTGTCATAACTCACAAGCATGTGAACGATTTTGTATGATAATAATTGAGTCGTATGGGTAAATTTGACGTTGATCTTATTGCTCGATGAATGACTTAGACATTTCTAACGGAGTAAATTAGGGGCGAAATAGGAATAGTTATTGAAGTTTTTTTCTAAAAAAAAAGTGAAACAAATGATTTTTCATTAAGTTCTTACAAGAACACTTATTTCATGACCTTATATTGTTAACCATTATAATTTTTTTATATAATGTAAGAAAACTAGATTGATCATCTCGGATTGAACCAAGCCTATTTCATTTCTGCAGATGAGCGAGGTAAGTTGAAGTCATCGACTTTCAAACCACCTCGAAAGTGTTGAACAAGAATGTCCGATATAGTCCATCACCTCAGCCACTTTGCTGACTTTACGAAAATAATGTTTAATTATCACTTCCTGGAAGATTAAAAGGTCTAATTTCACATCTTTGATAATAGTTGAAGGTTCCCAATAAATTTGTCAAATACTACAAATAGAGTTAACAACGCACAAATTGTCACATTCAACAATTAGCTTTGAAATCCCCAAGTATTTAACTGCCAAAATATCTTTTTTTTTATTATTATTGCTAAGGTATCTGTAACAAGATTGTTATTAGATCCACAACATTTTGCTCCTAACAAAACGTTTTTACCATTATGATCTCTTATAAAATATCCCAAAGCAGCTTTATTTCCATCTATATTCGACCCGTAAAAATTTAGTTTTAGAAAACGGTTTCTAGATTTCTCCCTCCAAATTTCTTTCTTATTCATAATATTTCTAATTGACTCGTCTTTTTGGGGATCGTTGATATAATGATATCCATAAAGACTAGTCTTATTCCTAATCTTAATGTTATTACTGCAATAAGAGAGTATGTTTGCTGATAGCGATAATAACATTATTAAAAATAATTTCATTTTTTGTAAAACCATGCATTCCTCCGAATAAAAATAATCTTAATGAAATCCTTTTGAAATTAAGTCTTTGAGATCACATATTCTCATTTCAAACGGTCACTATCCGTCTTAAGCATAAGATGGGTCAAATACATACAAAATCACCTCACTTGTTGCCTAGAAAATACCAAAATTTTTGTCTTTATTACCGCCACTTGGTAGTATTTGACTCGTCTTAAGCTTTAGACGGATAATACCCGTCTTGAGCAAGACTTGCTAGAGATCACATAGTTGAGTTACATTATAAAACTTTGACTTGTAATATTATGTATTGGCAAAAAATTGTTAAAGCTAATAATGGTCATTCTTGGATAACTGGACCAATCATGAAAAAAAATATAAGCTCTATGTTAAGAGGATGATTGCACAAAACACATTGAGGTGGGACATTAATATGCTTTTAATAATCCTATTTTTTTTTTGTAGGGAGGCCATCAACGCAACTCTTTTAAATTCCAAATCCATAAATTTACATTTGTTAAGACTTTGATCCAACAAGCCTTGTGCTAACCAAGTTGTTGTTTTAGTAGTGCAATTTTCATCTACTAATGACCCCCACTAGAATATCGGTATGCAGGAATGAAATACTCGGATTAGTTAAGTTTTACATTGTTGATCATGACACAAAATAACTCTTTTAGCACTTGTTTTCACAATACATCTACCCATTTTATCTCGAGCCGTAACCATATTTATTTATTTTTACTTACATATTTTGTAAATGAGTAGCACTTTTTAGGGGTTTAATGATTTTCTTTCAAAAGTTCATAAAGCAACAAACATCAATCTTTGAAAGAATATACTACCTACTCTATTTACGCTATAGTATGACTTTTAAAAAATAAAATTCTTTTAAGGTACATTTTTTATATTGTTTTATTAATGTTAAATTTAATTGTATTGCCATTTAAGTATTTGTTGACATAAATAAAGTAGGATTATATTTGAAGGTATCCCAGTACTATAATATTTTTCTTTCAAAAAAAAAAAACTATACTCCCTCCTATTCTCAATATTCCTCCCTTTTGATATTTGCACAAGGATTAAGGGTAGGAATAAAAAACAATATAGTACACTAGTGGACCTAAGTAATTGGAGAGAAGGTGTTAAAATTAGTACATTAGTGGGTTTATTATATTAATATAGTACACTAGTGAGTTTATTATATTAATAAAAGATAGGCCAAAAATAGAAATAGGGAAGAAAACCTGAATGGACCGAAAAGGAAATAGGGAAGAATGTTGAGAATAGGAGGAAGTAATATTTAAAAAGTGTAATATTTAAAGAGCATCATTTGCTCTAGACAAAATACAATGATTTATCAGTATTAAACATAATTGTCCACGTTATATATTTTACCATATACTAATAAGCATTTACTCCAAATGTGTGCAGCTTTGCAAGAGTTATTACTTCCTCCGTCTCCGTCAATAGTTTACACTTTATTTTTCTCATAAAATAAAGTAAATGTAAACTATTAACTGAAACAACCGGGGAGTATAAATCGTATCCAATTTTAGTATTTTACTAGAACCACATTTGTGATTTTCTAGTACTCTTTCCGTTTTAACCCTCGCTCCACTACTGACCTATGCATTTAATAATCGTGATCAATTTTACTGAAATGAAACTTTTTTACTGTTGAATCTAAATTAGGAAAAACATTATCGCAAATTGGATCCCCAAACAATCCAAGGTTATTTTTCGGTGTAAGAACAAACACATTGAAAAATTTGTAGATGCTCGTAGTTTAAAGCCTAAGAAGCAAATTGCAAGCAGGCAATCATCCTAAAAAAGCCTAGGATTGCACTCCAAGCTCTAACAGAAGGGTGTGGTTGACGGCGTTTGAGGTAGGACCGACAAATTGGATGGGACCTGCATTCAGATAATTGTAAACATGAATATTTCTCCTATACGTCGTAAATATGCAAAGAAACGCAACACACGGATGCGAAGGGGAGGATATGAAGGACCTACCAGGGCTAATGTATCGGTTGTTGAAGGCCCACTCGTCTCGCATGGATGCGAACTTCTTAAATGGTGCACCTGCAATAACAAGACCCAGAGTATAATATAGTGGGATATAAGATGATAATCCGCTGCCAAAAAAAAAAGATGATAATCTGACGCTTTTAAAAAATCATAAAATTCACCGTCCAGTTCCACCATTGCTTTCTTAATTACTGGCTTGAACTTGCCTGCAAGTATCACAAAGTATAGCACATTACCGTTATTATCACATATAACGGAACCAACACGTATGCCAAAAGAAGAACGGACAAGAAGCCAAGTATACAGTGTAAGGGAGTAAAGTAACAATTATAAGAATGCAACAGAAGACTCCTTAGGTATCTTGACATTCTTGACACTCGAAATTTTGTAAAAAAATATTCAGGAAGACCAACTTGATTTCGTACTCTTATGAGTCTTATCAGTTGATTTTAGACAGGGATATGACCAAGTAACCAAAAAATTTGCATAGTTCCTCCACCAAGCTCATTTAAACATCAAAACTCGGTCATGAGAAATCGAGATAAAGAACTTTATAAGCTAGGTCCAACCATGGTTACCAGATTCGCTATGAATACGTCATTACCGATTCGCGATTCGCGATTATAGAATGTGTGTTATATGTCTTTTTAGAAAGCAACATGATAGAATTCGCTTTTTACGATTCGCAATTCCTAGGGTATCGAGCGAATCCGGTAACCATGGGTCCAACAATCAAATCACTAGGATTGTATTGCGGGTTAGTCCAGCTCATTAGAGTATGTTCGAATTTGGGTCGAACCAGATTCGGGGACATTGAACTCAGGTTTCGGGTCATATTTGAGTTCGTCTGTCCGTATACGGCCATATGGCCATATGGGTACGATCAACTAATGTTTGCCAGGTCTACAAATAGCTAACCATTAAACAGTGCTTAAAAGGGAAGCCGAACAAATGGAATGTCGGAAGATTTCAAAACTTGAGAGTTTAATCAGTAATGATAGAAAAAGAGAGTACCATGTCTCCTCTCGACATCCATAAGAGATGTCAACGCTGTTCCACCTACAGTCCACTCCTCTACAGGTGCAGCAAGGTTACCCACCTACATAAAGAAAAATTAATGATGCCAAGATAGATATGCAAAGCTGCATGAAGAGGTTAGTCTGATGATTCTCTCTTCCCGAATTGGAATTTTAATACCAGAATATAATAATCCTCCCTTTCCACTTCTCACCAACAATCAACAGACAGACCTACAATCTAAATTCTAAAATACTACTCGGTCCAACCATCCATCCTTTTTTACGCTCTCCCTATTTGACATTGGTAGCAAACAGTTCAGCAGTTTCCAAATTTTCAGCTGACATAAAAATAGTCTTTATTGGTAATCGTACTACCATGTGACGAGATTTACACTGTACATTCTTATATTAGGAGAAAATAACACTCAAAGTTGACCAGCAAACTAAAATAGGAAAAATAGATATAGGACGGGGGTAGAGGGGTCAGAAAATACCGAGGAGATCAATCCCGTCTTCCCAGCATGCAGCAGAGCTCCAGCAGCATAACCCAAGGCATAACAATATGAAGAATCAAAGTTGGTCGGCAAGCCACACCTGCCCTCATACCTGATAAATTGAAGTAATTAACAAATGAAGAGGTCTGCTATTTTCACTTGACAGATTGAATCAATAATCATAAAAATGAAACTAGAAAATAAAGTTGTAATAATTATTTCATGCTTTGTGCTTGACCCACTAAGATTGTGACAACATTGGTACTGAGTCATCAACTATTTAACTAAAAATCAACATAACCATTAAGTGAGGATTCAAGACATGAACTCCAAGTAACGGTCAGCGAGTTTATGCCTAATAATATCCTCTCCTAGATTTATTGTACATTCATGACGGTGGCTGCTTCGGCAGAGTGATATTAACGAAAACATAGCCCCAACGCCTCACTGGCTCCCGCTTGTGACAAGGTAAAGAGGGTCAGATGTACACAACGTCACAACCTCATCACTGTGTTTTTGACTGGCAGGTTCAGATCATTAGATAGACTTTAACGGTGTGAATAAATCACCACACTCAGATAGCTAGCTGTGTATTTAGAAGGTATGCAATAATCCTGCTTCGTTACTGAAATCCATAAATTTGCAATCAAAGTGAGCAATGGTTTCATCTACATTTTATGTTGTGCATTTTCAAATAGCTAAACATTCCTTTCAAAACAAGGTAGTCCATTAATCTATATCTCACTTGAAGATGTTAAATTGAAAAATTGGTCTACAAAAACAAGAAAAGACTGTCCAATTACCCAAAAAAGTGGGATTGCCCTCTAAATTGCCCCTTGTATGAGCCTTGTTCTCTCCTCTTCTCTAATTCAGTTTCAACCATCTGAATAAGCATCTTTTCTGTCTCAATTTTCGCAACCTATAACAAAGCAAGTATATTATGTACATCATCAAAGAACTGAAAGCTCAGTCACTGGTAAACAACATAAAGTCGCGAGGCTGAGGACTCACTTGAACATTTCCATGTGGATCTCGCTCAAGCATTAGTTGCTCCTGAATTGCTTGTGGTAAAAGATCAAAGAGTTCCAAGGACTGGGTTGTCAGTTTCTTTTTCCAGATGCCAGCTTCATCAACTGTTTCATGAGCTAGTATTTCATTTAGCTCAGCGATAAGCTTTTGAACCTGGACATGATAACAAGAGAGGTACTCTACTTAAACATATGACTACATGCAAAAGTAAAAAGCCTCATATATTTACCATCATACTATTGCCATACCTCTGGAATGAAATCAATGAGTCCTTCGGGTATTAATATGACACCATAGTTGAAACCACTCTCTGCACGTTTGCATATTATATCTACCATGTAGTCTGTCACATTTTTCAAGGTTTGATTCTTGGCAAAAACCTACAGCAATATAATGTAATATCTCTCTTAAAACAATATGGGGACAAGACAGATTACATTTCAACTAGAGCTTAGTAGCTCAAGTGTGGAACTTCAAGTTGTTATATATTCTTTGTATTTGTTATGTGAGAACAAGTTTGTCATGCAACTCAAGTCTATATAACTCATATTTCGAGGTCCATGTATGTTAATAGGAATTTTTTGAAGACCATCGATAGCCTTACCTCTTCACCAATTAGGGAAATATTTGGATGAGTCTGTAGAGCACACTCCAACGTGATATGAGACGCTGCTCGTCCCATGAGACGTACGACTGAAAAAGCAGAGCAAGAAACACACACTTATGATGCACACAAAACTACATACCAACTGAATTGCATGTCAGAGATATGAAAGACTCGGATACAATTAAGCTAAGGTGTAAATCCCTTCTCCTGTAAATCTTAAAAGACAGTTGAAGGGAAACATACGTACATACATACGCTATAAATAAAGACACCAAAACACTGATGTCATGCACAAATCAACATGCGTATTAGAATGAAGAGGTCATATTACAATACCACCAAGCTATCTCGACGATTAAATATCAGCTATTCGCTACACAAAAGGTTGACATAATTATTCAATATACGTGCGTACACGCCATGTATAAAGACAAAAAACAATGTGGTAACATGCACAAATCAACTTGTGTATTACAATGAAGAGGTCACATCACAAAGCCACCAAGCTATCTACAACAACTAATTATAGCTACACAAAAGGTCGACATACTTATTCAACGGTGAAAGATTACAATAGCATTGAAGATGCCATATTGACGATTCTGGATCCAGCCTTTTTTGAGTAGTAGTTGTGTATCCTATCCCTGGTGTTTAAAGACTACGACATTGAATGTATGACCCTAGGTTTTCCTCTCTATGTACAATACCCCCTCCCCCAAATCATTCGCACCCCTTTATTATCTCAAAGATGGTGAGTTGAAGATGAAGCTTACAAATTAAAGATCTTAAAAAAAAAGCTGATCAGCCTGATTGGCATGTACATTATTGGCATATACAGTAATACAGGGACAAGGTGCAAAAAAGACATCCATAGGCATACCCCTTAGCATGATGAACTGACTACACACTACACAGCGTACAATATGAAAAAAATTTCAAGATGTTTCAATCAAACAACCATTTACTTACAGTGATAGTATTTTCCAGTTGAACGGGCATCAATCATGACATTTCCAATCATTTCTGCATAGATCTGCAAAAAAAATAAAAGTCACATAGTGTGCACATAAACAGTAGAAACAATAGAAAACTCCCCGACAAGAGTAAAAGTTGTAAAACTTAAAAATAGTAAAGCTGTATGATACCAAAAATAACATGTTGAAGTTGAACATATGGTCAAGATACCTTGCAAGCAGTATCAAAGCCAAAACTGACTGGAACTTCTTTGCATTTAAGATCACCATCAATAGTCTTTGGGCAACCAATGACACGAGCCTTCAAGTTTTTACTCCTAATGAATGAAAAGGAGAATGAATATAGATGGTTAGTCATTGCACAAAGACTAACGAAATATTGGATATTGGACCCAAAAAAGCAGAGCTTGTCAGCTAACTACTTGCAATGCTTTGGTTATAAAAATAGCATGTTTTGTCTATACCTGAAGTTCTCAGCAAGAAGGCATGCATTGGTATTTGAGTCATCGCCGCCAATTACAACAAGCCCATCTAAATCTAGCTTCACTGCTGTGTCTTCTGCTTGTTTGAACTGAATTATTGGAAACTATGTCAGTACTTGAAGAACAAGACAAAAAAGAAAGGGGAATAACAATGTTCTTGCCTGTTCAGGAGTTTCAATTTTGTCCCTACCACTGCATATCATATTGAACCCACCCTGAAGTGACAAGTTAATGGCAAATAAATATCAGATGCTGATCAGAACAATAACACTAACTTGAGCATAATTAGTCAGATTTGATAGGAAAATTAACAACTATGTAAGCCGAGTTATTTGGTGCCATTATACGTGTTTTCTTCAGATCAGTTAAGCTAAACCGCCAAAATCACTAGTAGACGCTGCTAAATAAATTAGGTTCAGACAAAATATCCAGAGTCAGGACTAAGCTCCATTGCCACAAGTATGTGAACCTATCTTATATGGTTTCACTCATCAACAAAATTATACCAGCAAGAAACCCTTCAAGGGTTTGGTCAAATGGTAAAAACTGAGGTATAGTCAAGACAGCTCTTGTACACACATAGGATGCAGTCGACCAACAATAGGAGACAAACTATGCAATTCAGAACCCAAAAAGTCGTGGCAGGTATAGTCCCGAGTCGTGACAGCTCTTCTATACAAATAGAAGGAATATAGACCAACAAAAAGAGAGAAACTATGCAAACCAGATCCCCAAAAGGTCCGATAGGTAGATTGTCACAAAGCCCTCATTGAGAATACCTTGTGTAAAAAACTTCATGACTTCTATGAAAATGCTAAAGAAGCGACTACTAGTTGAACAAATAGCACACTCGGTGCCGCAACTGCTTCATTTCACAGAATAGCAAATCGGATGCAATGACATAAGTCTCCCATCCTCTAGATTATATTAGCCTTCTCCAACGACGAGAATAATTATCATTCTTATCATCTTATCACCATTGTCAACTGTTAAACTTTTGGTTCTTGGCACTAACTAGCAAATTATGTGTTTATTTGATAGAAAAGTATGAACACTTCTGCTCATGATCATCCCAGGGGAACAGGACAAGAAAAGTGTAAGCTAAAGGTCAAGGTTCAATCAGAACATTTATGACAGTTTTGACAACCAATTAACAGGCAGCTACTCATATTCGCACACGATCTAGTGTTCAAAAGATTAGAACTTTGGTAACGTTTCAAGACAGATGGTATAAACACGACATAAAGGGAAGTGCAATGCATGGGTTCTGACAACAGTTTACCAATTTATTGAATTATTGGAAACGCAATACAATGATCTGTGATAGTTTACCAATTAATTGGATTAGAAACCAATGAATTGCACTTCTCATAATACAATAAAATGGTAAAATATTACCAAAACCAATCAAATTATTCAGACATCCGTAAATGAGAACAAATAAATTTCAGAAGCAATGGATAGCCTCAAACTATCAAACATGTTAAAGTAACCTCACCTGATTTCTGTAGGGATGCACAAAGTCCGAGGTCAACTCAACATATTTGCATTTCATGATCCCAGCAGGGCCACCGCTGAAACCATAGATAGTGCTACCCTTGGCACGAGCTTGCAAGTAATCTACAACCAAAACATGAACAAAAATGAGAATGTAAACCAATATACCATATGTGTTTCAAAGGGCTCCTAAACCAAGGTATGCAACAACTTAAAAATGAAACTGCATACCGAAAATGCCGCAAATGACGTTGTGGCCTCCTGGAGCTTGTCCTCCAGACAATACGACACCAATCTTAAGCTTCTGGGCAGATGAAAGTCCCTCTGAATCACTTGGTACCATTATCGAAGACGGCTGTCCAAACACACAAGGAAATAACTTTGCAATTTCGTCTGCAAATACCACAAAAAATCAAATTCATTACTCGAAGCCAAAACAACAGGCTCAAGTCGTACATTTAGTTGGGTACCATCATATCCGAACACTCAACTCTTACTTAACCAAGCAAAAGATGTCATCGTTATAACAGGTTATACCAATAATGCTAGCATTCCTCCATATAAAATCAAACAAATAACTGCCCATTCATGCTTGCATTGCTTGTCATCGGCACAATCCTTAAGTGAATTCTCTATCCCATATTCACCTAAATACCTCGGCTCGCAATTAACCAAGCAAAATAGCTAATCTTTACCACAATCCATACCAAGAATGCTAGCATTGATGATTGATCTACATACGACACAAACAATTAACTGAACATCCACACTCATATCGCGCATTTTGTCGACACAACCGTTCAAATCAATCCATTAGCCGTAGCCCACAAATGTTCACATTCACATTCACTTCACATTGCTCCAACGATTTGCTTAATCTTTAATAAAAACCTAAACAATACAAATCTTGTCAACACACATTCAAATTGCTCACTTTCCCTCAGTCAATCGATAAAACTCGTTAAATCACTCAAATCTCAACAACTTTACGCAGTTTCGCAAACAAAACAAGATCTCTACATTATCTACAAAATTACATGATCACATTCACTCACTCACTTAATCAGTAAACGTAACTAAATCACTAAAATCTCCGCAATTTTTCGTCGATTCGCAATCGAAATCGAAACAAGATCTCTACCTTCCCTACACTACAACTTCCTCACACTATAAACCACATCAACAAAAACACTAAAACAACAACAAATCTAACAAAAATAAATAAATAAATAAACGTAGTAAAGAGGGAAGAGAGAGGGAGAGGGAGGGAGAGACCGGGGTGTCCGGCGGCAGAGCTGATAGGACCGTCGATGACATTGAAGTTTCCGGCGAGGACACGTGGCAAGGGGAGAGAATGTTCGATCCGGCTACGCTGAAGTTCGCTGTAAACAGTAGAATATCTGGCGAATTCCGCCGGAGAAGTAGATTTGACGGTGGAAATGCCGCCGTTGGCCACCGCTGCTGCCGCCATGTAGATTTGATTTGATTTGGGAAGTGATGATGTTTTTATTAACAAAGAAAAGAAGAAACAAAGCTAAGGACAAGGGCCTTGTGGGGGTTTATATATTGTTGAATTAAACACGAGTGTCTTCGAAGTATCCGCCTATTGGAAACAACGATACTTTATTTCATTTCTTTCTCTCTTTGGATATTCGCATCTTACACGCTTCCTAACTTAGAAATTACTCGTATATGGTAAAAGTATTATTGAATGATAAAACCTAATTTATACAACCTAAGAGTCTAAGAGTCTAAGACTAGGTTAATTAGGAAAGAATATAATATTATATGATATACTATACTGTATAAGATAATATAAGAGATATACTATGCTTCCGCAAGTTGGGCGTTCCAAAGGAAATACCGATCTTGAGTAAAAGAAGATGTAGACGGGTTCCAGCAAGTGGCTTGGTGAGGCCACCAACGAGTTGGTTGATTAGCAGACGTGATGTGTTGAACACGTAGGAACACTTTGTTAACCCGTTCTCGAATAAAGTGAAAGGCGAAAGCAACATGTATGTTTCATCCGGGAATGAAAAATTGGATTGGATGAGTATTGTATGTGTGGCACTTAAGTTGTCACAGTAGATGACATGAGGTGAAGTTATGCAATGATCGAGTTCGGACAGTAGGGAGTGAAACCACATTACGAAACTCTGCCTCGGTCGTAGATTGAGCTAAGGTGTGTTATTGTTTACGCGAGGACTAGGAGATCGAGTCGACCAATGTAGACAATGTAGCTGATGGTAGGAGATGTAGACATATTTATCACCGGTCCAATTAGCATCACAAAATGAATGTAACAAAGGAGGCGTGTCTCGATGGAGATGAATACAAACAGCCATAAAGCCTTATAGATAAGGTAGAAATCGTTTCAAAGCTAACCAATGAGAGTCATGAAGATTTTGAAGAAATTGGGCAAGTTTGTTGACACCATAAGAAATCGCAGAACGGGTAAGGATAAGTTATTGGAGACTTCCTACAAGGGCACGGTAATAGGATGGGTTGGGGATAGGTTGACCGGACGTGAGGAGAGAATGAGGTGCACCGTGACGGGTTTGACTTTGTGACCGAATTGGTCTTAGAATAATCAATGTCGGGTCTTTGATGAAAACCTTTAGCGATGAGCCTAGTGTTGGACCAATTTGATAGTTTTGATAATGACATGTGTTTATGTAATAATGTGTTTTACTCGATATATCATATGCGTGTAATTGTGTGCTTTAGTCTTATTATAGCTAGCAACAATTATGAGAAGAAAGATCAAAGTTAGGCATAACTTTGATAAAGTCTATGAGACAAAGTTATACCAACTTCAGAAATAACTTTGGAAGTGAACATGGAAGTTATAGCTAACCAGGCATAACTTTAAGGAAAATCGCTTCAACCAAGATCTACATAAATCTACACAAGACTCGAGATGGAGGGTCTTTGTGATCAAGATGAAGAGATGATCCGTATACTGAAGATCTTTGTGAAGATTAGATAGTATAGGTCGTCATTCGGTAACTATTCCATTCGAGAGATTTTATGTTCAAAAGTTATAGCTTTAGTCTATGACTTTGGATGATAAAATATTGATGCATGATTTTGGAAATAAAATGTTTTGAAATGTGTTCAAAAGTGAAAGAGTTTTATTTTTATATTTATCAATTATTTTAATAGAGAATATATTTATGAGATTCTATTGGTTAGTAGTACAACTTATGGGTTGTCATGCTACCTAGGGTTTCTAATATATTCTATCTCAATTTGTTGTTAACCTAATTAGCCCACCTAGTGTTTGAGCCATCTAGGGTTTCGTGGAAACCTAGTATTGTGCCACCTAGGGTTGCGTGCCTCCTAGGGTTTCGTGAGCTAGAGGATTTCGGCCAACCTAGGTTGTTTCCTTAGTTGAACTAATCTAGGATTCTACTATATCTTTACAACAATATTTTGAGATATCAAGATAAATATATTTCTATAAGATAAACCTAATAATATTTTGAGATAAAGATATTTCTAAAAAGATAAGCAAATATTATTTTATGGAAAGATAAGTATCTTTATTAAATATTATACTAGGGTTTTAGATCTACTATGATTCTACTACTATAAATACTCATTCACATACTAATTGCAAAAGACACGACAGATACACGAAACACACACATACACACGGCTATTTATTTTACTTGTGTTGATTTTCCAAAATCGTTTTAAAGCAAACCTTTGAGCAAATATTTATTATTTTTAGAGTTTGTTTTTAAAAGAGTCGTGCATCAATTATTATCAATCGCTTGAGTGAAATACGTTATTGGAAAATAGTACATCATTATAAGCTTACAATTCTTTAACGGGAATCTGTGTGAGTTATATTGTACTTTCTTATTAGCGTAAGATAGTATAGAGTATTTAGCGATACTCACCTTGAGTTATAATCATATGTTGATTAATACGAGTGGTTGGTAATTTTTGTAATCCGTGAAAGGGTACTAAAAATTATTAATATAATCGAGAATATGGACGTAGGTTTGCAATTTTTCAACGTGTGAAACTGAACCACTTCAAAATCGTGTGCCTCTCTCTTATCCCAATCATCTTTACTTTTCGTTATCCTGGTCCAATCTCTCTTTTATATTATTTTTTTCGTCAAGGCTTACTTTGATTAATTAATTAGTTGATTTTAATTCATAAGATCAAATAATTAATTACATATCATATAAATCGAAAAAGTGGGGCTAGTTTTAATACTCAATTCACCCCCCCCCCCCCCTCTTTCGTATTCGATCAATAGCTCGTCCAATTGGTATCAGAGCCCTCGTGCTCTTGATTGCCTTACAAGCAATGATGTCCCTTATCTATTTATCTTTTTATTTTTATTTATTTTCCGCTGCATTTAATTTTATTTTAATGGATTCCAAACATCTGAAGTGTCCCGTATTCGATGGGAAGAACTCCAGTCTATGGAAAAATATGATGACCCATTTCATAAAGGGTAACGATTGGGAGTGTTGGCTAATCATTAAGAATGGTCCTAATAAGATCATGCTTGGAACGGCCACTGGCACTTCTATCGAAAAGAAAGAAGATGACTATGTTGAGGCAGATTATAAGAAAGCTGATAAAAATTCAAAGGCTATTAGTCTGTTGCAAAACGGCATGACCCATACTGAATTTGATCGTTTCTCATCTAGTTCTACTGCCAAGGAAATATGGGATGGTCTTGAGTTAGCTTATGAGGGGACAACTGTTGTCAAAAAGCAACGTATTGCACTACTTATGCGAAAATACGAATTGTTCTCCATGGAACAAAATGAATCGCTTGACAGCATGTCTACTCGCTTCTCCAGTATCATTAATGAATTGAAAAATCTTGGAAAAACTTTTGACTCCGAGGAAATTGCCATGAAGATCCTTAGAAGTCTATCTAAACGATGGAGACCTAAGATGACGGTAATTGAGGAATGTAAAGACCTATCTGACTTATCTTATCAAGAGCTACATGGAACCCTAATGGCTCATGAGATTACTCTTGATGAAGATGCGGCAAATGATAGTAATAGCAAGAAGGTGGCTTTACAGGCCGAATCTAGTGAAAGACAAGATTCGGATCTTGAAGATGAAACAGTGTTATTTGCTAGACGTTTTAAGAAAAAGTTCTTTAACAAACCACAAGGGAAAACGTTCAACAACAACACTAACAAATCTTACAAGAAGCCAATTGAGTCAAAAGGGTCTCTTTCAAGTCGTGGTTGCTTCAAATGTGGGGATAATGATCACATGATCAAAGATTGCCCCACATGGACGAAAATCAAAGACAAAAATCAACGAGACAAAACCAAGAAGGAATTCAAGCAAGTAATGATGGCTTATTGCTGGGGAGATCTCGACACAGAGGACGACGAGTCAGAGGAAGAGGAAGTCGCCAACCTGTGTCTAAGCAACGTCAGTCTTGACCTAATTTCCGACAGTGACAATGAAAGCGAATCCGAGATGTGTCTTGTTGGCAACTCAGATTCAGAACCAGATTCAGAAGATGACGAAGAGGTTAGTCATCTTGAACTTAAAAAGCAAGTTAAGAATTTATCTAAGAAGTCTTTAATTAAGTATTTTGAAGAAGCCTTAGACCATTGTCATGAACAGAGTCTTGAATTAAAAGATCTTAAAAACAAATTCTTGATATTGCTGAGAAAAACCAACTTCTAAAGGCCAAAGCTAAAAAGCTCAAGTCTAAAGTTATGGCAACTTCAGCTATAACTTCAGACAAGACAAATGTTGAGAAAGAAGCTCTTGAGTCTAAAGTTATAGCTAATGAAGCTATAATCTCAGAGTTGAAGCTCAACATTAAGCATCTTCAAGCCAAAGTTATAGCTAATGAAGCTATAACTTTATAATTGAAGAAAGTCAATGAGCTTTTACAATCTCAAGCTAAGGCAAAGGAAGTTGTTATTCTTGATCATGAGAAAGTAAATTCTTTTCTTTCTCAGCAATTGAAAGATTTGAAGGCTGAATTCTCCCAAGCCAAAAGTCAACATTATGAGGAGAAACTTATCTTGAACAAACGTTTCAATGATTTTCGTGAAAATTTCAAAAAGAACAATCCCTCCAAAGACTCGAATGTAGATCATTCGTCGTGTGAAAAAGAAATTCAGTCTTTGAAGGAATTGCTCATACATGCACGAAAAATTCATGATAAGTGGGAAGGAAGTCAGAAGGTCTTAGACTTCCTTACCGAACAGTCTAATAATAACATGAAGAAAGGTCTTGGTCATGAATGCTATAGTCGTAGAGACCATGATAAGTGCAAATCCACTCCTTCTGACCGTGATTTCAGAAGAAGGAAGTATGTCAATCTTTTAGAATATCTGATTTGCAATTATTGTGGTCACAACGGTCATGTTAAAGATAATTGTGTTAAATATATTAACGACAACAAAAATCAAACTGATTTTGTGAAAGAGCATGACGTGTCTAGTGTTAATGAGTCTGAACCTGAATCTCAACGTGATGAGATTAGAAACAATGAGTTCAGGTGGTTTTATGACATGGCTTTCGATTACACATTTGTACCTTCAAAATCTAAACCTTATGTGAATCAGAAGCAGTCGTTTAAACCTAATGTGCGTCGTAACAACAATCAATATAATAAACCTAGCAAACCCTATCCTAAGAAGAAAAGAATTGTCAAACAGGTATGGGTTAGGAAGGATCAAATATATAGAGTCACTAACCACAAAGGACCCAACTTAGCGGGGGTACCTAAAAGCTGTATTTGATTCTCTTGCAGGTAATAGTGAAAGAAAATAATCTATGGTATCTCGACAGTGGATGTTCGAGACACATGACTGGAAACAAGAATCTATTTCTTTCACTAGAACCCTTCAATGGTGGCAAGGTCACCTTTGGAGACAATAAGAAGGGCAACATAATCGGTGTAGGTAAGCTTGGTATATCTTCTTCACATGCTATAAATAACGTATATCTGGTAGATGGCCTTAAGCATAACTTGCTAAGTATCTCTCAACTATGTGACAAAGGAAACAAAGTCGTGTTTCATTCAAATGTTTGTCGTATCATAGTTGAAGGAACTAGTAACGTTATCTTAGAAGGCTTACGTAAACGGAACGTGTATATGATTGATTTAAACAAAGTCACTACAAGTTCCTTTACGTGCATGAAAGTCACAGTGGATGATTCATGCCTGTGGCACAAGAGGTTTGCACACATCAGTCCAACGATTTTAAAGAAACTTAAGTCTTGGGATTTAGTTGAGGGTTTACCCTCAATAAAATTCGAGCAAGAAAAGATGTGTGACTCATGTGCCCGTTGTAAACAAGTTAGATCTTCATTCAAACCGAAAAGAGTAGTAAGTACAGAGCGTCCACTTGAGTTGGTACACATGGATCTATGTGGACCTATGAAAGTTAGAAGCCGCGGTGGATCAAGGTACGTATTCGTCCTAGTCGACGACTACTCCAGGTATGTATGGCCTATCTTTCTATTTACTAAAGATGAAACTTTCGATGAGTTTGTAGTACTAATGAAGCTCGCCCAAAACAAGTATGATAAAAAGTTAGTTTCCATTCGTACGGATCATGGCACCGAATTTGATAATCAAGCTTTTATAGAATATTGTAGGGAGAATGGTGTAGGACATAACTTTTCTGCACCACGAACCCCACAACAAAATGGTGTCGTGGAACGTATGAATAGAACATTAGAGGACATGGCCCGCACTATGCTTTTGTGTAGTGGCCTTCCTAAGAGCTTTTGGGCAGAAGCCATAAGTACTGCATGCTATGTGCACAATAGAGCTATGATTAGACCTATTCTCAAAAAGACTCCCTATGAACTTTTAAGAGGGAGAAAACCCAATATAGCTCACCTTCGTTGCTTCGGGAGTAAATGTTTTGTCCATAATAATGGAAAAAGTAATTTGAGCAAATTTGATCCACGAAGTGACGAAGCTGTGTTTGTTGGCTATTCTAATCATAGTAAAGCCTTTAAAGTTTTTAACAAAAGAACCTTGTGCATAGAAGAAAGTGTTCATGTTGTATTTGATGAAGATAGTGTGCTTGAACAAGTTGAACAGAATGAAGAAGAGGACATGAATGATCCAGACTTTCGCCTCTCCAGAGATGACGTGCCAGAAATTAATGAAGAAGTTATTGAAGGAATCAATGATGAACTTGATAAATCCGCAAATGACCTTGAACAGAGAACTGAGACAATTGTTGATGATACAAATGTCTCTTCTCAAAACAAGGAAAAGGAAACTGAAGTTATAGCTGATGATGCTATAACTTTGAACCAGAACCAAGATGGTGTAACTGAAGTTGTACCAACTTCAGCTATAACCCCAGAGTCCAACTCAGGGGGAACCAATCTTGATTCTGAATCATTTGAGGAAAGTGATAGTTCGTCAGATGATGATGAGCCTAGGAACTCTAAGAAATGGAAATATATGAGTTCTCATCCTATGGATAGTATCCTAGGAAGTTTGAATAAGGGAGTTCAAACGAGGCGAACATTAAATAACTTTTGTTCATTCTATTCTTTTCTGTCTACCATAGAGCCTACCAACATCAAAGAAGCTCTTGCAGAATCCGACTGGATTGTGGCTATGCAAGAGGAGCTTCAACAGTTCGAACGCAATAAAGTATGGCACCTTGTGCCACGACCTCCTAATCGAACTGTGATTGGTACTCGATGGGTATTCAGAAATAAATTGGATGATTCAGGAGTTATAGTTCGTAACAAGGCTCGATTGGTCGTTCAAGGTTATAATCAACAAGAAGGGATTGATTATGACGAGACATTCGCTCCAGTAGCAAGACTTGAAGCTATTCGCTTGCTCATCGCCTTCGCAGCTCATAAAGGAATGAAATTATTCCAAATGGACGTTAAGACTGCATTTCTTAACGGTTATTTGGAAGAAGAGGTTTTTGTTGAACAACCTCCTGGATTTTTGAATAGCAAGTTTCAAAACCATGTTTTTAAACTCGATAAAGCTTTATATGGTTTGAAACAAGCGCCTAGGGCTTGGTACGACAGATTGTCAAAATTTTTATTACAAAACAATTTTAAAAGAGGATCTGTCGACAAAACCCTATTTCTAAAATCCGAGGGTTCTGATTTACTTGTTGCTCAAATTTATGTAGACGATATTATTTTTGGTTCTACTAACAATAAATTGTGCAAGTATTTTTCAGATCTTATGACCTCAGAATTTGAAATGAGCATGATGGGAGAATTGAAATTCTTCCTAGGACTGCAGATTCAACAAACCAAAGAAGGCATAAAGATTCACCAACAAAAATATGTCAAGGAGCTAATCAGAAAATTTGGTATGGAGAACGCTCATCCAATGGACACACCTATGGTAACTGACAAAAAGTTGACCTTAGACGAAAATGGTAAGTCCGTAGATGAGACTACATATCGAGGTATGATTGGTTCTTTATTATATTTGACTGCAAGTAGACCTGACATTATGTTCAGCGTATGTGTCTGTGCTAGATTTCAATCATGTCCTAAGGAATCACATATGATTGCAGTTAAACGTATCTTGAGATATTTAATTGGTACATCTAATTTATATTTGTGGTATCCACTTGAGTGTAATTTCAATCTAGTAGGATATTCAGACGCAGATTATGCGGGATGTTCGTTAGATAGGAAAAGTACCTCTGGATTCGCTACTTTTGTTGGACCTTGCATAATAACTTGGGGCTCAAAGAAGCAAAATTCGGTTGCGTTATCCACTGCAGAAGCCGAATATATCGCTGCAGGACTGGTATGTTCCCAACTACTTTGGTTAAAGCAACAACTATGTGATTATGGTGTTAATGTTGGTTGTATGCCTGTGTTCTGTGATAATACGAGTGCTATTGTTATTTCTAAGAACCCAGCTCAGCATTCTCGTACTAAGCATATAGACATTAGACATCATTTTTTGCGTGACCATGTAGAAAAGGGCAACATTAAACTCGAATTTTGTAGTACTGATGTTCAATGGGCTGACATTTTAACAAAGGCGTTAGCGAGAAGACGTTTTGAGATTTTGCGGTTGGAAATTGGTTTAATCGGTAGCAATTAAATTCATCTTATTTATTTTGTGAACCTGCGTGACTGGCTAGATTAAGACGAGATTATATGACTGTGTCCGCATATTTCATTGCTAGTATATTTGTGTTTAATATAATATATTTTACGTGAGTATCTTGCATATTTAGTGTTTTATGGAAATTGAATTATGAACCACATTATTTGCCAAAAACCTATCTTATTCACTTTCCTAATCAAACCAAAATTCTACCCATGTAATTCTTTTTGGCCGAATTTCTCAAATAAAATAACCTTACCATATCCTTTATTTACCAAAACTCTATCCTTACCATATCCCAACAAAAATAACCACCCAAGATTCTTTTCCTACCCAAATTCAAATTGAAAAAAAAAAAAAAAAAAAAAAGGAAAAGCCATCAAGTGTGACGGCACAACATGTGCCTAGGTACAAAAGCTACCCTACATCTTACACATTCATAATTACCCTCTTCCACTTATTACTTTTACCACTTCAATACTCAACCAACTTTTACTATCTCCCTCATCAATCTCACGGCACCCTCAACAACACACAATACCCAAACCTTCAAACCTTCAACAATGGCTTCCACTAGATCAAAAATTGCCAAAAACCCAAATCCGAAAACCCCCAAGCCAAGCATGCCTAAAAATACCTCTTCTCCTCCCACACAACATTCACCCAACCCAAACCAAACCGAGTCGGGTGCGGGTCTCGAGGGTACTAAGAGAAGACGGTTAAACAAAGGGAAAGGAAGACTCCAAGAAGAAGCCACAACCGAAATCTTGGACGCGGTTTCCGAGGAGACCACACGGGTCACCTTCCGTGACTTCTCACCGCAAGAAACATCCTTGGGAATTGATAAACTCCGTCTTACAAAAGACGAACGAAAATTGGTGAACCGGGTTGCTCAATATGGCATACACGGTGGTCGGTACTATCCTAAGGCTTGGTGTGACAAGTATAGGGCTTTAGGATTCTTCTCTGATTTTTTGAATTTCCAAGAATGGGAAACGGTGGCTGAGTTCTCGGGTCCGGTGTATCCGATTGAGGTAATCCAGTTCTTTTCCTCTGTTTCTTTAGACAATGGAGTCTTGCATGCCGTTATTAATGGCCGATCAGTTTCGTTTTCCGTGACGGACTTTTGTACTCTGTTTTTGGTTCCTGATGATGGAATCAAAATAAATCCGAGTACGTCATGGGAAGAACTGACGGACATGGCTAAGCTGGAGGTTAAGCAGTATTTTGATGTTGGGGCGACGGTGTCGAGTTGCGTGTTGGCTGGTAGTGTCTCTCCGAAACTGAAATTTCTGTTAAATTTTTTATGGAATACTGTGATTCCGCGACGGGGCGGACGTGATAAAATTGCTTGCTATGAGATGTTAGTTGTTAAGCATTGGTTGGAAGGCAAATCGGGTTAATTTACCTTCTCTTGTTTTTAATCGTATTTCACAAACCGCTTTCTCGGTGACCGAAGACAAATTTTACTCTACTCTTGACTTACCGTATGGCATGTGGCTGTCTCGGCTTTTTGAGTCAAAGGGAGTTGTTAATATGCAAAATTATGGGGTCACGGTAAAGGATGAGATGTGTGATACGTTCTTGAAATTTATGAAGCTTGATGCTAATGGTCCGGAGTTGTTATTTTTGGTGAAGGGAGGTACGGTTGGTATGCAGTCGGGTGGGGCTGATTTTTCTGTGATTGAATCCAAATTGGATATGTTCATTGGTAGTATTATGGAGCGCTTGGATGCGCAGGATAAGAAAATTGAGACGGTTTTGGACACGGTTGTTCAAGCCGTGGGCATGGGTTCTTTGGGCTCAACCCGTGACCAAGGTGGGTCGGGTGTGAGTCGTGAGATGAGGACATGGATGGATGGTGTGGATGATCGCCTTGCTAAGTTGGAACGAAATGTTATCGATTGTAAGCAAGAGGCGTATAGGCAAAGGGATAGGATGACTTTCTTGGTGAGCCAAGGCGGGTCGTTGGTTAAGAGCGGGACGGAGATGCGTGAGGGAATGCGTACAATTTATGATGCAACGGCGGCTCTTTCATTGAAAGTCCGGAACTTTGATGTTTGCCTCACCGCTCAAGCTTCTCATGTGTCAAATTGCCTTGACCGTCTTTCCACTCTTGAGTACCGCACTAGGCCCGGTTATGTCGATCCTAACAAAATCCGTCAACCCAAAATGCCTTGATTTTTCTATCCTTGGTTGTTTTAACTCTTAAACTACTAATCCTATTCGGCCCATTTGGCTTATTTTGACATTGTCTATTCGGCCCAATGGCAACTAACAATATATTTTGTGGTTTGTAGTTTAATCAACATTTGCACTTTATTTTGCTTGATATATATCGTCTTATATTGCGTATTTTGCATATCTATTTCTTGCTTTGACATGTGTTATTCTAGTCGTTTCATGTCTTTGTTCTTGTCTTTTCAATGATGCCAAGAGGGGGAAGAAATGATATGATTTGAGTCTTTGCTTAAGCTTGCTCCTTGTCAAGACTCGTTATCTCTTAAATTCTCTCAAGCTATAACTTTGGCTAAGTTGTTTTGTTCTTGCGATCAAAGTTGCTATAACTTTGGAGTGCTTTGTTGAGGGGGAACTATTACTTAGTCACATTGTTAAGTAGATCTCGTGAGAAAATCATATGAGACTTGTCATCATCAAAAAGGGGGAATTTGTTGGACCAATTTGATAGTTTTGATAATGACATATGTTTACGTGATAATATGTTTTGTTTGATATATCATATGCGTGTAATTGTGTGCTTAGTCTTATTATAGCTAGCAACAATTATGAAAAGAAAGATCAAAGTTAGACATAACTTTGATAAAGTCTGTGAGACAAAGTTATAACAACTTCAGGAATAACTTTGGAAGTGAACTTGGAAGTTATAGCTAACCAGGCATAACTTTAAGGAAAATCGCTTCAAACAAGATCTACATAAATCTACACAAGACTCGAGATGGAGGGTCTTTGTGATCAAGATGAAGAGATGATCCGTATACTGAAGATCTTTGTGAAGATTAGATAGTATAGGTCGTCATTCGGTAACTATTCCATTCGAGAGATTTTATGTTCAAAAGTTATAGCTTTAGCTATGATTTTGAATGATAAAATATTGATGCATGATTTTGGAAATAAAATGTTTTGAAATGTTTTCAAAAGTGAAAGAGTTTTATTTTTATATTTATCAATTATTTTAATAGAGAATATATTTATGAGATTCTATTGGTTAGTAATACAACTTATGGGTTGTCATGCTACCTAGGGTTTCGAATATATTCTATCTCAATTTGTTGTTAACCTAATTAGCCCACCTAGTGGTTGAGCCATCTAGGGTTTCGTGAAACCTAGTTTGTGCCACCTAGGGATTCGTGCTCCTAGGGTTTCGTGAGCTATAGGAATCCGGCCTCCATAGGTTTGTTTCCTTAGTTTACCTAATCTAGGATTCTACTATATCTTTACAACAATATTTTGAGATATTAAGATAAATATATTTCTATAAGATAAACCAAATAATATTTTGAGATAAAGATATTTCTAAAAGATAAGCAAATATTATTTTATGGAAAGATAAGTATCTTTATTAAATATTATACTAGGGGTTTAGATCTACTATAATTCTTCTACTATAAATACTCATTCACATATCAATTGTAATTGACACGACATACACACGAAATACACTACATACACACGGCACAATTATTTTCTAGTGTTGATTTTCCAAAATCGTTTTAAAGCAAACCTTTGAGCAAATATTTATTATTTTTAGAGTTTGTTTTTTAAAAGAGTCGTGCATCAATTATTATCAATCGCTTGAGTGAAATACGTTATTGGATAATAGTACATCATTATAAGCTTACAATTCTTTAAAGGGAATTTGTGTGAGTTATATTGTACTTTCTTATTAGCGTAAGATAGTATAGAGTATTTAGCGATACTCACCTTGAGTTATAATCATAGTGTTGATTATACGAGTGGGTTGGTAATTTTTGTAATCCGTAGAAAGGTACTAAAAATTATTAATCGAAAATAGTGGACGTAGGTTTCAACGTGTGAAACTGAACCACTTCAAAAATCGTGTGCCTCTCTCTTATCTCTTTACTTTTCGTTATTTCGTTATTCGCGCTTACTTTGATTAATTAATTAGTTGATTTTAATTCATAAGATCAAATAATTAATTACATATCATATAAATCGAAAAAGTGGGGCTAGTTTTTAATACTCAATTCACCCCCCCTCTTTCGTATTCGATCAATAGACTCTACAGTACTCCTCTCTCATTTCTTCAAGACTTTCCAGAGAAAACAAACACATCTCATTGCAAATTGTCTTCAAAGTTTTAAGCTTTTAATCTTTGCAAAACCTTTTCAATGTCTTCAAAAGTCTCAAACATGACAACTGTTGCCTTAAGTATTGTACTATTTTATCTAGAATAGTTAGATCTTAATGAATTCGCCTTCGTTCTTTTCACAAGAACAAAATCAGGGAATATTTGATCTTGTAACTTTCTTAGATAAAGAGTCGAGTTTGAGACGGGGTAGCCTTAAACTTATTTCGCAACCGGAGTAGGTTGTTGGTCCTTTTTATTGTAAGGCTCTTAGGTAGTAGGAGTACATTACTTAATTGAATCAATAAGAAGAAGATTGGACGTAGGCCTTTTAATTGGCTGAACCAATTCAAAACTCTTGTGTTGATCTTTCGACTATTTAATTTCCGTTGCATTTTACTTTACTCGTTTACTTCGTGTTATATTCTAAAGCTACAGTCTCAAATACTGTCACCTTCGTTCTGTAGCCTTTACTTCATCTGCTAAGACGAACAAGTAACAGTCACACTTACTGTCACATTCAGTTTACAACAACCTTCTATTTAAGTAATACACTCTTAATATCTCAATTCATTTGGTGTCTCCATTTATTCTTCTCAAGGACAATCAAAGTTCTTTAAACAAAAAAGATTAAGTTGAAAGTTTTAAAGTAGTACCTAATTCACCCCCTCCCCCTCTTAGATACTTGGAATCCAAACCCTTCAATTGGTATCAGAGCCTCGTGCTCTTGATCAAGGCTAATCGCCTTTGAGTTGGATTCTAGGCCTATGGATTCCTCAAAACACTCCAAGATCCCGGTCTTTACCGGTGAGAATTTTGGATGGTGGAAATTCAAAATGGAACACTACATCAAAAGTATTGATTACCAATGTTGGAAAATCAATAAGGATGGACCACTCATTATTGAAGATAAGGACATGATGACGGGATATTCTACGGTCAAACTCGAAAGAGATTACAATGAAAATGATTTTAAATAGGCCGAGAAAATTCTAACGCAATCACTATTCTTCAACGATGTGTTGGTGAGGAGGAAGTGAGTCGTATATCCTGTTGTACAACGGCTAAACAAATATCGAATGCCCTTGAACTTGCACATGAGGGAACCATACAAGTTAAGAAACAAAGTATAGACCTTCTCATAAAAAAATATGAGATGTTCCATATGTTGAAGGATGATTCCATCAATAGATTGGCTTCTCGCTTTTCTAGAATAATTAATGAGCTTAAGAGTTTAGGAAGAGTTTTCGAGTCCGAGGACATCATTGGAAAAATTCTTCGTAGTCTTACCGCTTAGTGGCAACCAAATGTTACCGCTATCGAAGAGGCTAGAGACCTAACCACCTTAACCTTTCATGAACTAATGGGGTCCCTAATTGCACATGAGTTAAATCTCGACAATGCTCCAAGTGAGACCTCAAAGGGAAAAAGACTTGCTCTTAAATCCACCTCAAGTGATGTGGGAGGAGAAGAGGAAGATGAATTTGCCACGTTTTCAAGAAACCTTGTTGGGATGGTCAATAGCCACGGATTCAAAAATTTCAAAGTGAACAATCCTAGAAAACGCTTTCCCTTAAAAGACGACCTAATTCCGCTATGGGATGTTTCAAATGTGGTGACAAAGGTCATCTAACTAAAGAATGCCCAAAATGGAATGACATCAAATCTAAGGATAGAAGAGACACGGCTAAGAGAGAAATTAAGCATAAAGTCATGTCCGCCATTTGGGGCATGTCCGACTCCGAGGACAATGAACCCATCGAGGAGCAACTAGAGGCTAAAATGTGTTTCACAAACATTCTCAAAAATAAAACACATAAACTTGCTAGGAGTGAGTCTCTTAGGTGTCTCATGTCACATCCGGATGAATCCGATTTCGATTTCGACAATGAGGTAAAATATCTTAAGGTCAAGGTTAGAACTTACTCCAAAGACAAGGTGTGCAAGTTACTTGATAGACTGTTTGACAAGTGTTGTAACCAAAATGAGAAATTAGATGTCATGTAGAGGAGATTGCTCAAAAAAACGTTCTTCTAAAACAGGAATTGAATGTCACAGATACCGCGACTGTTACTTCTGAAGTTGAAGCTGAATTTAAGAGATTAAGGAAATTAAACAAAACCTTGACAAATGAACATGATTCCCTTTAAACCTCTAGCTCTAGCTCCACCCCCTCTGAACTTGAAGAGATTAATACCTCCTTAGTTTTTCAAATTTCAAAGGAGCGTGATGATCTTATCAAAGATCTCGACTCGTCTAAAACTGAGATAGTCGACCTTGAAGAAGAAGTTGAAAGTCAGAAAGTCATAGTTCTTCTGTCTGTTGCCCCTGACATCGAAAAATAAACTCTTCCTCCCATGAACTCGTCAAAACCTTAACCACTGAGAATGATCGACTCAAGGTTGATCTTAATGCCTTCAAAGGGGAAATTAGATTTCTTCATGAAAATCGTGTTAAGATTCAACATGACAATCACAAGAATTTCTCTTCCGACCCTAAAGTCACTCAATTGAACTTTTGCATCTCCAACCTTAAGATTGACATTGAGCAAAAAATCAACACGATCATTGACTTAAAATCCAAGTATGTCGTGATGAAAAATGATCTTGACAAATCTAAGGAAAAGAACAAGTTGCTTTCGGTTAAAATTGAGAAACTTAACAAGGAACTTAATGAAGCTAAACATGTGTCAAAAAATGGGAAAGAAGTCACAATGTCTTGAATTTTCTCACTAGTCAATCCAAAAGGTGCGATAAAGTTGCTGGTCTTGGTTTTAAATAGAACAGTCAGTCGCACTGTTACATTTAGAAACCAGACCCTAGCAAAACTGATTTCTGAAGAAGGAAGTATGTTGGTCTTCCTGAATACATCATTTGCAACTATTGTGGAAAAATTGGTCAAGTCTTTAATGCTTGCAAAAAAAGACATAATCACATTGAAAGAAATGTTAAAGTTGTAAAGCAAATATGTATTCAGAAAGATCTCCTTAAACAAGTTGATTGCAAGAAGGGACCCAAAATGATTTGGGTTCCTAAACTTAAAGTTTTATCTCTTGTAGGGCTTGGTGAGAGGCGGCCGCAATTGGTACTTGGATAGTGGATGTTCTCGTCACATGACGGGAGACAAAAGACAATTTCTATCACTTGAAGATTATGATGGTGTCATGGTAACGTTTGGTGACAACAAGAATGGTGAAGTAATAGACATTGGGAAGGTTGGTAAGTCATCGTTACTTTGTGTCGACAATGTGCGGCTTGTCAAAGGTTTGAAGCATAATCTCCTTAGCATCTCTCAATTATGTGACGGTGGTAACTTGGTTGAATTTAGTGCTAGTCTTTGTCGAATCATTGATGCCACAACCCATTAGGTAATATTTGAAGGTATACGAGTGAAAGACGTCTACCTAACCTATTTAAGCACTTTATCCGGACATACCATGTCTTGTATGAGTGTAATGAAAAATGACCCTTGATTGTGGCATAAACGATTTGGACATGTAAGTAATAAGACTCTCAATACTATCAAGAGACTTGACTTGGTTGAAGGATTTCCTAACATAAAATTTGATCTTGATAAAATTTGTGATGAATGTGCTAAGTGCAAACATGTTAGAAGTTCCTTCAAATCGAAAAAAATTGTGAGTACCTCTCGTCCACTACAACTCTTACACATTGATTTATGTGGACCCATGAGAACACGTAGTAGAGGAGGGAGTCGCTATGTTTGTATCATTGTTGATGATTATACTAGATTTATTTGGGCATTGTTCTTGAGTTCCAAAGATGAGGCATTTGATGAGTTTTTAATTTGGTTAAAAAGAATTCAAAACAAACTTGATTTAAAACTTGTTTCCATTCGAACCGATCATGGAATCGAATTTGAAAACTCTTCATTTAGTGCTTATTGTGATGACAATGGTGTTGATCATAATTTCTCCGCCCCAAGAACCCCTCAACAAAATGGCGTTGTTGAACGCATGAATAGAACTCTTGAAGGCATGGCTAGAACCATGTTATTATGTAGTAAGCTTCCTTGAAACTTTTGGGCTGAAGCGAAAAATACCGCTTGCTACATTCATAATCGAATCATGATAAGAAGTTTACTCAATAAAACACCAAATGAATTACAACGTGGAATAAAGCCCAACATTTCATACTTTAGATGCTTTGGTAGTAAATGTTTTGTTCACAATAATGGTAAAGATAATTTGGGTAAATTCGATCCACGTAGTGATGAAGCGGTTTTTATTGGTTACTCAAATCATAGCAAAGCTTATAAAGTTTATAACAAGAGGACTATGTTGATTGAGGAAAGTGTACATGTCATTTTTGACGAATCTAGTCTCTTTGAGCAGGTATAAATGGATGAGGAAGATGATGAATTCGAGATTGGGCTTGTGCAAAAATACTTTGTGATCAATCAAGAAGAAGCCTTGTACAACTCGCACAACACTGATCAGCAACAGACCCAGGGACTGTTACCTGCTACTGACAACACCAACTCTGGGGGAATCAACAGTAATTCTGCTGCTGCTTCTCCCTCACAGATTGTGATAGTACCACTGCCTGTTGAACATACAGAGTCCTCCAACTCTGATGAAGGATTAACATTTGACCAGGAAGTAACAGCCGCTCCCACTGTTGCTGATGAAAGGGAAGAAACCCCCTTTGTGCAAAGGAATGGAAACATCAAACCTCTCGCCCTTTGTCAAATCTGATAATGAGTGATAAGTGACATCAGATCTGGAGTAAGAACAAGAGCCTCTCTCAACAACTTCTGTGCACACAATGCCTTTCTTTCTCAGATGGAACCTGCCAATGTTACAGTCGCTCTGACTGATGCTGACTGGGTAATTGCAATGCAAGAAGAACTCAATCAATTCAAGAGAAACGAGGTATAGCACTTGGTCCCTAGGCCACATAATCGTACCATCATTGGTACTAGGTGGGTCTTTCGCAACAAGCTTGATGATTCCGGAGAAATCGTAAGGAACAAGGCTAGACTAGTGGTGCAAGGTTACAACCAAAAAGAGGATATTGATTATGATGAAACCTATGCACCGGTAGCTAGACTTGAGGACATACTATTACTCATCGCTTTTGCGGCTCATAAGGGCATTAAACTCTTCCAAATGGATGTTAAAACCGCTTTTCTAAATGGCTATTTGGAAGAGGATGTCTTTGCTGAGCAACCTCCGGTCTTTATGGATAATGATTTTCCTAATCACGTTTTCAAGTTGGACAAAGGTCTTTACGGTTTAAAACAAGCCCCTCGTGCTTGGTATGATAGATGTCAAAATTTCTACTTGAAAACGAGTTTAGAAGAGGATCAGTGGACAAAACTTTGTTCATAAAGTCACGATCTGATGGACTATTGGTGTGCAAGTATATGTCGATGACATTATATTTGGTGCAACTAATGAGCTTCTTTGTGTCTATTTATCCGAATTAATGAAATCGGAATTCGAGATGAGCATGATGGGTGAACTAGGATTCTTTCTTGGACTTCAAATTAAACAAACTAAAGAAGGAATCCTAATTCATCAACAAAAGTATATTAAAGAAATGTTTAAGAAATTCGGGATAACAGATGCTAAATCACACTTTACACCTATCATCTACGTCCAAGTTGGACAAGGAAGAGAATGGGAAAAATGTAAGTGACAAGGTGTATAGAGGTATGATTGGATCTCTTCTTTACTAAACCGCTAGTCGTCCCGACATTCTTTTTTGTGTTTTTTTATGTGCTCGGTTCCAATCAAATCCGAAAGAATCCCATTTCAAAGCCGTCAAACGAATTCTTCGATATTTGATTGGAACCCAACATCTCCACTTGTTGTATCCGGATTATTGTCCCTTTGATCTTGTAGGATTTTGCGATGACGACTTTGCGGGATGTACCGTGGACCGAAAGAGCACCTCCGGGATTGCCACGTTCCTTGGACCTTGTCTCGTCTCATGGGGTTCAAAGAAAAAAATACGGTAGCTCCTTCAACGGCCGAAAGTCAATATGTTAGTGCCGCTCATTGTTGCTCACAACTTCTTTGGATACGGCAACAACTTCAAGATTTTTGTATGATTTATGACTCTATTCCTATCATGTGTGATAATACTAGTGCCATAAACATTTCTAAAAATCTCATTCAACATTCTAGAACTAATCACATTGAGATTCATCATCACTTTCTCTGTGACCACGTAGAGAAAGGACATATTAAGCTTATTTTTTGCAAAACCGAGGATCAAATAGCGGATATTTTTACGAAACCACTAGCAAGAGAACAATTTGAGAAACTTCGTTTGGACTTTGGCTTAATTAATTGTATGTAGGTCTTGTGTGTGTCTATCCAATTCCTTGCATGATTGATGAGAAGTGGAATGTAAGCATACTCTTCTTTATTCTAATTCACTTGTGTTTCAATTTATCATGATTTTCCTGCACATTTTCGTAATTAATTGCATATTCAACAACTTGACTATCTTTTGTTCAAATTACTGCCACGTATCCTCCTTTTTGACACCTACCCTAATTAAAGATACACACCAAACATTACCCACCTTATCCCCTCCTCTCTCAACCGACACAACCCTTCACATTTTTACCCTTAATAAAACCTACCCCTTTACTATGGTAAATTCCCCATGCCCGACCTATGCCCATTGGGTCTGAAAAAATAAGACCCATACCCGCCCCATTTGGGTACGAATCGACGAGTGGGGGTCGGGTCTTGGACCCACTACCATCCCTACTCTCAGCACACGTCGCTCAATCCTTCGCTTTTTCGCTTCCAATTGCAACCCCATTGGTCTTGGGTCTACAACCTCGATAGAGGACGTGTATAAGAATAATTTGAACCTTATTTCAACCTTATAATTGTCTTCGATCATGTCCCCGAGGGATATTGGTTGGCTATAGGGGTTAGAGACGGTTATTGATGAAGTACACGAACATTGTCGTAACTTGCTCATTCTTGGATGCTCAAAATGACTTGTAACTTGTTTCTTTCAACTCTAAACCTCCAAAATTTCATAGCACGCCATGCCAAGCTTATATAATCGTCACTCATAGCTTCACCTTGCTCGTTATTCATCCAAGTGTAGGGTTTTGACGTAGAAACAACCCAAAATCGCTTTAATTCCTACAAATGTCATTAAAACACAAAAATATTTCCAAAGAATCAATTAGCTCATAAAACCACAATAAATATTGAATAATAACATGCAAAGCTGAACTAATAAGAGGAGGAAAATGTTGGAGCTAGTGTCCTCCACAGTTAGTGTGATAACAGCTAAGGTTCACAGGGTATACTTTGTATTATAATCAGTTGATTAACGTTTATCGATAACGGTTGGCTTGCTAGATAAGTTTGACGTTATTATCAAACAGATGGCGGTGATCAACTGATCCCTAAAAGTCACACCTAAAGGATGTGTTTGAGAGATGTGATTATTTGAGAAAATAATCATATTTATGTCTTATTAAATGACTAAAAGGTTAGTCGATGTATTTGACTAAAAGGTTAGTCAATGTGATGATGATACGATTATTTAATAACGATTAAATAATGTTAGCTGGTAATTGAATATAAAATGTTATATTTAATCCATGTATATAATGTTGGTCTAAACTAAATGTAAACTGTTATATTTAAATTGGCGGATATGTGTTACACGATATTATTATAGTATATTGGTCCGGCATTACTCGGTTTATGTGACGGTCCATTACTAGTAATAATTAGAATACATATTACATTATGTACATACTAAAATGATATGCTAACTAACTAATAGAGGCTGAGTTAAATAAGGAAACTAGGTTTGACTATTCTTTCCTAATAAAAGGAGAAATAAGAAACCCTAATTGCCTGAGACTTCTCACGGCACATATAGGGAGAAAAAGAAGTTTTTCTACTAACCCTAATTTGGCTCCAATCTCACGGCACACACAAAGAAAAGAGGAAGAAAAATTCAGATTTTTAATTCTCTTATTCATCTTCATATTCATCATCAATATACACATAAAATTAGAAGTAATTTTTGGGTATTCGTTCTAGCACGACGAAGGCATTTCTTGAACCATCTTGGGTGTTACGATTAGGAGAATACCTACTTTGGTATTTGTTCTTAGGCCTTTTACTAGGACCGAAGGTTATTTCTTAATCTCTTGTTTATATTATGCAATTTCATTTATGACTAGAAATCCATATAGTTATAATTTCATTATAATCCGAAAAATTTAAAGGGATGTATACCGATATTTCCCACAAGTGGTATCAGAGCTTTAGGCTATGAAATTATTTTATATGTTTTCATATTTGATGAAATATAAGATTAGAAATTTTTGTTTTTTTTGTTTCGGCTGAAAGAAAAAAAAAATTTAGGGTTTGTTTTTTTTTTTTTGGTACTGTTCACGGCCAGGGAAAAAAAAATTGGTACTGTTCACGGCACTGTTCAGCCGTGAAGAAAAAAAAAAAAAAATTTTTGCCTTGTTTTTCCTTTTTGATTCATATATGTTGTTGTTTTAATATGTTAAGATAATAATATAATGAATTTGTTGATATTTTGATTTAATGAGGATTAAATTGAAATGTAAAAGGAATTTGTTTTGGATGTTAAAGAACATTCATTGTGCTAAATTTTTCGATATGAATATACAAAATAATTATGATTAGTTGAGTAATTTGATAATCGATTAATCATGATTTAGATATTCATTTTAAAAGGTTAATTTGAATCATTTAGTTTGTATCAATGTTTAATAATGATTAGATGTTGAATGTTTGTAGCGATCTAGTTTTATTAGCATGATCAAATTAAAAAGATTAATTTGTTTTTGTTTTGTTTTTATTAAAACCGAAAAAAAAAAAAAAAAAAAATTTTGCCTTCTACTGTTCACGGGTACTGTTCATCCGTGAATAGTGAAATTTTTTTTTTAATTTTTTTTGGTTTGTTTATTGCATTATAAAGATGATGTATGTTGTTTTGTTGTTGTGAAAAAGTTCACAATGATAGATACCCTATTATTTTAAAAAGGTTTAAAATAATGTTGAATTTAATTTATGTTATACCCGATAATATGAATTAAATTGAATTATGGTTGATTAAAATTGTTGTGTACAGTTAAGGAATTGTCACATAATTTTGATCATTTTAAAGGTGGTTTAGATAAATTAATCATCATAATTAATGAATTATGTCTTGAATGTTTAATTTATTTTGTTGATGCATTTTATTTTGTTGAATGAATGAATGAATGGATGAATGGATTATTTTGGTATTTTTACAAGAGGTTGTAATTTGTATTGTTTAGTGTGGCCTTAGTAGATTGTGTTATCGTAATGATGGTAACATGGTCTTTGATGTATTTTGAGATCTCGAATCTCCCCTTTGTAATTTTTAATTATAATTTTAAATTAGAATGTAAATAGGTTTATATTTTGTAATTTTAAAATTGTATTTTTGAGAAGAACAAAGATGGAGATCGGATAGCTCACTCCCGCTACATGGACCAAGATGGAACATCAAGTCAAGCTTCTAGGGTCCATAAGGATGGATTCCAAAGTGTATTTTTGTTCTATTTTGATAGGATATGCCACACTAGGACTTTGTACTTTGTTTTTCATTTTTCCGTTCTTATTGTTTTTCTTTTGCATGATAGTTATTGCATCATACTCCGCCTAAACCAAACCACGTACTACTACTTAATTGCATGAAAATTGACTCATATATATTGTATGTTAATTATCATGGACATCCAGATGTCGCTCCAAATTCTAAAAGCTATCATCTTAAATTATTCATTATCTAAATATTCGTTCACTTAAATGAATAAAATTAAAGCTGATGGACCTTCCTCTAAAACCCAAAATTGAGATTAGTCTTTATAGGGAAAACTGCTATGACTCCCTTCTTCGTCGGTAGGCATATAAGACCTTACTCTCCATATGACCCCTTCTACGTTGGGTAAGTAGTATGTGTTGACCTATTTTACCTCAACATTATAGTCCGAGTAATATCTCGTGATTATGATGGATTAAAGATAGAATTTACAGAAATTTATCGACCAGGAATTCTAAAAGTAGAATTAGCCAAGAAGTTGGCTTATCAATTTACAGAAATTTAGTCTTGGGATCATTTATATAATACTTGAGGGAGATCAATTGTATAAATGCAAGAGTCTTCGCATTAATCGGTTTTGCATTAGACTTAATTAAAACGATGAAAATGCTTATTATGTTTTATCTCCTTTCTCGCAGTGTAGCATTCATTTATATCGATAAAACTGTTATAACAAATGGCTGGACATGCTGATGCCCCTATGCCAAGTGCCACGCTCGCACGTGAATCCTGGCTTAAGATGTTTATGGACAACATGAATCAGTACACGCGACTGAAGAATAACGGGTCCAAATTTGCGGACTGGGAGGCTTCATTACGGAATGCTGCCATAGCTGACGGTAAGCTCAAGTACTTGACTGAGCCACTACCACCTAACCTAGGCCCCAATGCAGGAGCAAATGAATCACTTGATTATAGTGATTTCGTAATGGAGGCGGGTGCGATAAAGAACGTACTCATCTTTTCAATGGAATCCAATTTGCAAAGACGATTCATTGCCCAAGGTGCAAACAAGATTTTCACCACGCTCACTAACGAGTTCTCAAAAGCACCGCAGATCGTTATGTATGAGCTTACCACTCGCTTCTTTGAAGCGAAACTCCAGAAGGGCCATCCGGTTAGCCCACACATTCTCAATATGATCGAGAATCTCGAAAAACTGGAGGCACTTGATTGCAAAATCAAAGAGAGCGTGGTCATTGACCGCATGCTTCATTCACTTCATGATGGTTTTGCCCAATTCAGGGCAAATTACTATATGAATGATTTGAAGAGAAATCCTCATCAGCTACACTCACTTCTCATACAGACTGAGAAGGATCTGAAATTGAGTGGGAGCTTGAAGCAGGACGTTCTCATGATTGCAAACAAGGGTAAGGGTAAGGGCAAGGCTCAGGCCGACCTAGCTGTAGGGAAGCCGAAGTTCAAGAAGCCAGGAAAGGGCAAGAGTGGGCCTGGTGAGACTAGCAGTAGCTCACAAGGCAAGACAAAGAGCAAAGAAAACATGGAGTGCCACCCTTGCCACAAGACTGGGCATTGGAGGCGGAACTGTCCCGTGTATGCTGAAGACGTAAAAGCAGGCCGCGTCACTCATGTTGGTATGTCTTCTTTTATTCATATGATTGAGATTAACCATGCAAGTTTCGGAACTTGGGTACTTGATAATGGTTGTGGTTCTCATCTGTGTAATCATTTGCAGGGCCTAAGAAACATCAAAACTCTCGAAAAGGGTGATGTGGACCTGCGAGTGGGGAATGGAGCAAGAGTAGCTGCCGTTTCAGTGGGAACATATGTAATCCAACTCCCAAGTGGATTTGAGTTATTTTTAAATAACTGTTACTATGTAGCCAGTTTATCTAAAAACATTATTTCTGTTTCCGTTCTCGATAAAAACGGTTTTTCATTTGTAATAAAGGATAATAACTGTATTTTCTCCTTTAACGAAATGATTTATGGTAAAGCAGTTTCCATGAATGAGATTTATGTTTTAGATCAAACCACAGATATATTGCATGTGAGTAATAAAAAGGTAAAGGTTGGTGACAAAGATCAAACCTATTTATGGCATTGCCGTATGAGACACATAAATGAAAAACGCGTGAAGAAGCTCATTGACAATGGGACTATCTCCCCATTTGACTATGCATCATTTGGCACGTGTGAATCATGTCTCATAGGCAAAATGACTCGAATTTCCTTCAAAGGTGTTGGAATGCGCGCTACTGACTTATTAGGCCTCATACAAACTGATGCGTGTGGACATATGCCAATCAACGCTAGAGATGGCTATAGATATTTTATCACTTTCACGGACGATTTGAGTAGATATGGATATGTCTACTTAATGAAGCACAAAAGTGAGTCCTTTGATAAGTTCAAGGAATACCAGAATAAGGTTGAAAACCAGCTGGGTAGAAAGATTTAAGCACTACGTTCAGATCGTGGTGGCGAATATCTTTCGAACGAGTTTGATCAACACCTTAAAAACTGTGGTGTAGTACTACAGTTAACTCCACCTGGAACACCTCAATTAAATGGTGTGTCCGAACGGAGAAATCGAACATTACTTAATATGGTTCGATCCATGATGAGTCACACGGTAGTGCCTGATTCATTGTGGGGCTATGCTCTTTTGTCAGCTGCTCTTATACTTAACCGAAGTCCGTCTAAAGCTGTTGACAAGACTCCATTTGAAATGTGGAAGGGAACGGTCCCTAACTTGTCCTTTATTCGGGTTTGGGGCTGCGAGGCTTATGTCAAATGGAGACCTGACGATAAGCTCGGCCCACGATCGGTCAAGACATACTTTATTGGTTATCCAAAAGGAATGTTTGGTCAGTACTTTTATTCGCCTACCGAACAACGTGTTTTTGTTGCGGCTAGTGCGAAGTTTCTAGAGAAAGAATTTCTCGAGAACAAGACGAGTGATAGAACCTTCGATCTGTCGGAGATTCAAGAACCAACAACCGAGCAACCGATGGAGGAAGATGTTCCTTCATCTTCTGCTGCGGTTAATAATCCTGAGGAACCTAGAAGGTCGGGTAGAGTCTTCATACCTCCAGACAGATACATTGGTATGGTCGAGGAGAACGTTAGAGACGATGTTTTGCTCCTAGAGAGTAACGAACCCACTACCTATAAAGGAGCCATGACCTGTTCCGACTCAAAGTTATGGCTTGAGGCCATGCAATCCGAGATGGACTTTATGTATGAGAATGATGTATGGGATCTGGTTGATTTGCCTGATAAGGTTCGGCCTCTTCAGTGCAAATGGCTTTACAAGATAAAGCATTCCGTAGGGGGACAACCAGACACCTATAAGGCACGACTAGTGGCAAAAGGTTTCACTCAAGTGCAAGGATTGCACTATGATGAAATTTTTGCACCCGTAGTCATGCTGCGTTCCATTCGGATAATCTTAGCGATTGCCGCTTTTCATGACTATGAAATTTGGCAGATGGACGTGAAAACCGCCTTCTTAAACGGATATTTGGAGTAGGAGTTGTACATGGTACAACCCGAAGGTTTCATTGACCATAAAAATCCTAAGAAAGTGTGCAAGCTTAAGCGTTCCATTTATGGACTTAAGCAAGCTTCTCGGAGTTGGAATCATCGTTTCGACCAGGTCATAAAAGCAAATGGTTTTACTCGATCGGTTGAGGAACCATGCTTATATGTCAAGTCGATTGGGAGTAAAATCGTTTTCTTGATATTGTATGTCAATGACATACTCTTAATAGGGAATGATATTCCTCTCTTATCTTCGGTTAAGGTATGGTTAAAGAACCCTTTCCAGATGAAAGATCTGGGCGAGGCACAGCGCATATTGGGAATCCTTATCTACAGAGATAGATCACGACGGATGTTATCACTCAGTCAGGAGTCTTATATAGATAAGATTCTTGAAAGGTTCAGCATGACCAACTCCAAGAAGGGGTATCTTCCAATGACGTCTGGGATGCATTTGAGTAAAGCTCAGGCACCCAAGACATCTGAAGAGGTCGAACGCATGAGTCGAATTCCTTATGCATCAGCTATAGGATCGATCATGTATGCCATGATATGCACACGTCCAGACGTGGCATATGCTTTGAGTATGACCAGTCGGTACCAAGGCAATCCAGGTGAAACACACTGGATGGCTGTTAAAAATATCCTTAAGTACCTACGGAGGACTAAGGATTGGGTATGGACTTATGGAGGAGAGACTGAGCTTTGCGCAACCGGTTACGCAGATGCTAGCTTCCAAACGGATCGGGATGACTCAAAATCTCAGTCTGGATTCGTATTTACTCTTAATGGCGCTGCGGTCAGCTGGAAAAGCTCCAAGCAGAGTGTTATAGCAGATTCTACGACTGAGTCCGAGTACTATGCCGCTTCAGAGGCTGCAAAGAAAGCTATATGGATGCGTCAATTTTTACAAGGACTTGCCATAGTTCCTAGTTCGAATGACCCGATCACCATCTATTGTGATAATAGTGGTGCCATCTTCCAGGCTAAGGAGCCTAAGTCTAGCAACAAATCTAGACATGTACTTCGGAAGGCTCACATGGTCAGAGATTACGTGGAGCAAAAGGAGATTGTGATAGACAAGATTGCTACGGATGATAACATAGCATATCCTCTCACTAAACCGTTAAGACATGATAAGCATGAAGGGCACGTTACTTCCATGGGAATTAAACGTGTTCCTGAGTTGTATTAGCTGTTTGTATGAATTAGATACATCTTTTTCATATACTAATAATAACTTCATCGTATTGTTTTCATATTTTGTTTTTCATGTGGATTGTATGGACAACATTGAACACCACAAAGTGAACTGATTAACATTATATGTATTTTGGTCCGTAATCGCCTACATGAGCTGATAACTCTGGCTATTATATTATTGAGTCGATTGATGGTGGGTTCAACGAGCCATAAGTCAAACTGTTGACTGATCGATCACAAATACGAGTTATAAGGATACCTCGTAAGACATTGTAATTCGTGACGACGTTATGGAGTCCTAAATGTTTAACAACATTCGGTGCCATGTCGTGGATTGGACGTCCATAGTGTTCCTAGAGTCGATTCTTTTGACTATCGACTGTATCTTGAGATTAAGGCAGTTTTTGGGTGACTTTGGTTTCTTTCTCACGGTCGACCGTAACAGGAGGCCAAGAAGATTTTTACTGGGTCATTTCATACTGTGCTTACATCTGCAGGATTCGAGTTGAGCAAAATATCCAACCCTTTATCAGGTTTTGTTATTTCTCAGGGCCACTCGAGGAGTAGTAACTGAAATGCATGGCCATGCTCGAATAATGATTCGTTTATCAGTTGAGTTACTCTCTAGTCGGGAAAACCACTCTTGATAATGATCACTTGTAAAATACGACCTTTGTGAATGCGGACTTTGCAAATTGTTTTACATTAAGTGGGAGAAATTTAAGGATATGAGAATCGGTTATCGCACATACACTTGTAAGGACAAGTGGGAGATTGTTGGAGCTAGTGTCCTCCACAGTTAGTGTGATAACAGCTAAGGTTCACAGGGTATACTTTGTATTATAATCAGTCGATTAACGTTTATCGATAACGGTTTGCTTGCTAGATAAGTTTGACGTTATTGTCATACATATGGCGGTGATCAACTGATCCCTAAAAGCTACACCTAAAGAATGTGTTTGAGAGATGTGATTATTTGAGAAAATAATCATATTGATGCCTTATTAAATGACTAAAAGGTTAGTCGATGTATTTGACTAAAAGGTTAGTCAATGTGATGATGATACGATTATTTAATAACGATTAAATAATGTTAGCTGGTAATTGAATATAAAATGTTATATTTAATCCATGTATAAAATGTTGGTCTAAACTAAATGTAAACTGTTATATTTAAGTTGGCGGATATGTGTTACACGATATTATTATAGTGTATTGGTCAGGCATTACTCGGTTGATGTGACGGTCCATTACTAGTAATAATTAGAATACATATTACATTATGTACATACTAAAATGATATGCTAACTAACTAATAGAGGTTGATTTAAATAAGGAAACTAGGTTTTACTATTCTTTCCTAATAAAAGGAGAAATAAGAAACCCTAATTGCCTGAGACTTCTCACGGCACATATAGGGAGAAAAAGAAGTTTTTCTACTAACCCTAATTTGGCTCCAATCTCACGGCACACACAAAGAAAAGAGGAAGAAAAATTCAGATTTTTAATTCTCTTATTCATGTTCATATTCATCATCAATATACACATAAAATTAGAAGTAATTTTTGGGTATTCGTTCTAGCACGACGAAGGCATTTCTTGAACCATCTTGGGTGTAACGACTAGGAGAATACCTACTTTGGTATTTCTTCTTAGGCCTTTTACTAGGACCGAAGGTTATTTCTTAATCTCTTGTTTATATTATGCAATTTCATTTATGACTAGAAATTCATATAGTTATAATTTCATTATAATCCAAAAAATTTAAAGGGATGGATACCGATATTTCCCACAGAAAAATATATATAAAATGAACGTGTCAGTACCACCCAACTAGCTATCGCATCAATCTTACTCTGATCCATGAACACCCCCTTCTTAGATATAATATGGCTGTAGAAAGCCACCTTCTCTAACCAGAATTCACACTTTGATAATTTCGCATACAATTGGTTCTCCCTCAAGGTTTGTAAGACGATATTAAAATGCTCTGCATGCTCTTCCCTAGTCTTAGAATTTACTAGTGTGAATACAACTACGACCTTGTCCATATATGGAGTGAAAACGCAGGTCATAACACTGCTGGCGCATTCGTTAACCCAAAAGGCATCACAATAAATTCCAACTGCCCATATCTCGCCTGGAATGATTTCTTAGGAACATCATCATCTTTAATCCGCATCTGATGGTAACTCGAACGCCAATCTATCATCGAGAACACCCCAGCTCCACTCAACTAGTCAAATTGGTCACCAATTCTCGGCAACGGGTATTTATTCTTGACTGTAACATGATTCAATCCCGTAGTCGATACACAACCTCATGCTACTATCCTTATTCTTCACAAACAAGACAAGTGCGCCCCAAGGAGACACCCTCGGCCTAAGGTATCCTTGGTCCCATACGGTAAGGTACCTTAAAGATAGGCCCCGTTCCCAATCGCAATTCAACCCTAATGTCTACTTTCTTTTTTCTTTTGTGGTAATCCCGACATTTCATCCGGAAATACGTCATCAAATTTTTCTATAACCGAAATATCCCCCGCCTTAACCTCCTCTACCCGATTAACCTTTACATGATACAAAATTAAAGCACGCCCCTTTCTCAAACATGACTTAAGAGTAATCGCAGTAATAAGTTTGACCTTGGGTTTTATCACAAACCTTAAGTAAGACACTCTAACCCCTTTAGGACCCCTTGAAGACACTTTATTTTGATAACTATCAATATTAGCCTTATATTTGCCCAATCAATCAATACCAACTATTATTTAGAAACCATCTAAAGGTAACTCCAAACTATCGACCGATAAATTGATTGCCCCAACAATCATAGACACACCTCTAACCAATCTACTCCGTCACTACTAGTCATTTTTTTTGTGACAACCTGGGTGTTACAAACTACTCCGCAAATCCTATTTTTCACTCGCGTATCAAGCACCTCGCTCTAGCCTTTCATTTTTTTGCGAACAAGTGTACTTGCGTACCGTTTGTATTCAACCTATCAATGGTGACGATTAGCTCGCCGACACCCTCCCCAAGCTATTACCAAAGTCACGTTTCAATTTACTTGCCCCTAAAATTGGACTTACTCTACAATCGTTCATCTTGCGGGAGGATAACATGACCAAATCAAATGCAAATCAATCTCCTATAATCTAGGCTGTTGAGATATGTTCTTTTGATGATGACAAGTATTTCGTATAATGTTATTCTTGTGCTACTAATGTGTGTGTTCTCAAGTATGTATAGATTCAAAGGATATTTAATGAAGACATGAAGCTTGAAGAGAAGTGTGTCGTTGTTTAGTGTCATGTGTGTTGTAAAAGTAAAGGAACGAGCAAATATATTACTGAGCAATAATTGAACAGTCCGCTGAACTATTCAATTGAGATCTGGTTCATAGACACTGCTGAAAAGATTTTCCAAATTCTTTTCCTAAAAGATATTTCAAAATAAAATATTTTATAAACAATATTATCTTTGAACAAAATATTCTAGCAAATAAACTTTCAGTTTATAACTGAATTTAAGGATCAAAATCTTGAAAGTTATTTTTGCTTGAAGAATAAGTAAAAAGATCTTTTTGTTATCTTAAAATATTCTATAATTATCTTCTCAAGATATATTATCTTTTTGCTTTAATTTAGGAGATTTTGTTACCAACACTTCTCCTTTAAATACAAGATTATTATTTCAGAAAAAATCACCCTTTTCATGTGCTTTAATGTTTTTGCAAAATTAATTTTCGTGATTTAAGCTTTCAAATTCATTTGCAAATATTTTCTGAAAAGGTGTCTATGTATCGAACAGTTCGTCAGACTGTTTAATTTGCAACTCTGTTTTGTATTGCTCGATTCTCTTGCTATAAGGAATTCAATTTCGTCTCTATTAGTCTTATATGAAGACATTGTAAAAGAGACACATTTGATTGTAATATTTCATATCTAAAGAGAGAGCTTTGGGGTGCTAAGAGTTTAGCACTCGGGTCTACACAACTAGAGTTAGTTGTGGGGTGTTGGGGTACAAGGGTTTTGTACTCGAGTCGCACAACCGGAGTAGGTTGTGGGGGTTTCTTTGTAGTCGGGGTTGATTATTAAAGAAACATTAATAAGAGAGATAGTGGACGTATATCTTAAGAGTGTAGGTCGAACCACTTAAAAATCGCTTGTGTTTTGTTTCTCTTTAATTTGCTTTATTTCGTTTATTGCTTTTTATAATCGTGCACGCTTCCGCAAACACAAAGATTCGACCTATAGTCTATTGTGTTTATCCATCACTATTTCTTTCATAAGACTACAAACGATTTCCTTATTACATTCGTTATTGCTTTCGTATTATTTGAGCAAATTATCACGTACTCTACAAACAAGTTGATCGAACAGTACAACAGACTGTTCATTTTACAATCTGTACTGATAGTTTGATTTTAAGTTTGTTAAGCAACAATTTTTTTTTTAAAGAGTACTCAATTCACCCCCTCCCCCTCTTGAGTACCGGATCCATAAACTCAACATAGGCCTAGGTAGCAAATCAAGCTTAATTTCTAGACAATCAAAACAATTATCTTCCTAATTATTCTCTCCTCTTATAGTCATAAATCTCATAATTATTTTGCATAACCTAGGAATTATCTTTGTAATTATTGTGTATAAAATGTAAACTTCAACCATTTAATTAATCATTGAGAAAGTTATTCTTTACATGGAGTACTATAATATCATGTCTTAAACTAAAATCATGGTGTATATTTCTTGTAATCCAAGTATTGTAATGAATGAAAAGAGAGTATAGGGTACTCTTGTAAGTAAATTTCACACTTCTACTTGAATTCTATTACAACACAAATCATGAAGTCCCACAAATTTCTAAAATGAAAACAATAAAGATTAGTCACCCTTTTTCTTTTTCCTTATTTATTTATTTATTTTATTTGGTTCGAATGAGTGCATTATAATGCAGATAAGAGTCAGACTTCTAATTTTACGATTGGAGGAACTAACTCTTGTTCCTAGTCGTCCTTTTTCCTAAGGACAATAACAATGTTAAAGATGTCGCTTGGATCAACATCAGCCTCTAAGTTGTTGAAAATAACTTTATAGAGCACATCGTAGAGATCATCCCATACGTGGGCTCCAAAATGGTATGAAATTAAAGATTCATTGATGGATCTTGCAACTTTTGCGAGAAATTCAGCTCCTAATTCGGCGTTCTTTATTTCATTTTGAACGTCATCATAAACCACCTCCAAATGCTCTATTGCAAATGACCCTTCTTTTGATACAATTTCTTTTATTTCTTCTTTGCATGGGAAGTAAACTGGCAGGTTAAATGTGTCCAATTTCTCCTCTTCGATTATTCCCTGGCGTACACATGTCAATTACAAGTTTAGCTTATTTAAATTGCAATTCATACACTTAAAATAATTGTTGAATAATTTTGTATGGTTGATATATACAACTCTAGCTAAATAATCAATAATTCTCATTGAAGATGGGTATATTCATCTTAAATGAAGACGGGTCGGGCTGCCTTTCACAAAAAGGTAAATGGAAGGGCAAGTGGAGAACCAAGTGGGTTTTCAATTGCCTCTTTGTGAGAGGCAACCCGACCCGTCTACATTAAATACGTATATACCAAGCTTAAATGAGACTTGGTGAATATATATATTATATATGATGATGAGATTATAACCTTTGAAACCAAAGAATCTAGTGCTTGGAAAACGAATTTAAGCAAACGTGTTTCCAAAGGCTTGATGCATGGACGACAAATAGTAGCGAGAACCATGTATCCATTAGCAACAACTTCATTAGAGCGACACTTGAGGAACTTTGTAAAATCTTGTTGGAATTGATCGTAGTATGCTTCAAGTACTTGAGGGTGACTTGTGTCTGAAGCAACTATCTTGCCTTTGTTCATAGGTACTCCTACTTCATCATAGAGATCTCGTGGTACCTTCATTCAAAGGATAAAAATTTGAGCTTTTAGTTAAATCTATTATCTATACTTCCTTCTTTAGATAAAGGATTAATAAATGAATAATGTAACTAATTCTTTTGACTCTGAAATTCACGAGACGTTTTTGTTTAACAATATGATTAACGACGATATGAAATCGTTCGAAGGAAAAAGATTGTATGACATATGCTTCAATTAGACCTGGCAAAAGCAACCCGACCCGATTGACCCGACCCGAATGACTCGACCCGTGACCCGAAATTGACCCGAACTACAACACCCGAATGTGACCCGAAACCCGATTAGACCCGACCCGACCCGAACATGACCCGATCTTTCTTGACCCGTAACTGACCCGATCCGAAAATAACCCGGTCCAAAACCACTCAACCCGAAAATGACCCGACAAAACATAACTTTAATTGAACCGAAAAGACTTAAAATGGCCTTTTGTCTCTTATTCTTTGACCCGAAAATGACCCGACCCGAAATAACCCGACCCGGTTGACCCGAAACGGACCCGGCAACGAACCCGAAAAACGAAATAACCCGACCCGACCCGAATTAACCCGAAATCAACGAAAGACCCGAACTGGCCCGACCCGAACCCGACCCGGTTGACCCGTTTGCCAGGTCTAGCTTCAATACAGGGAAGACGAAGAGTGAATTGTATTATTAATATTAATATTAAGTTATTAACTTTCTTTATTGAAGTACAGGTGAATTTAGAGGGAGAAATTGTAAATAAACTTATTTTTTTACTAGAAAGGGGATGATAGTATGATACTGATCAAACTTGGGCACTAAGAAAGTCAATGAACTTGAGAGGCCCAGTTCTGAGAACGATTTGGACATAGACGGGTCCCGATTCACATACTTTCAACAACTAGTCTTACTTGTGATGACTCTATCCGTCACAAGCTTGTGACGGGTCGGATCCCTCTCACCAGCTTGCAAATGGGAGGGCAAGTGGGAAATCAATGATTTTCCACTTGCAAGCTTGTGAAAGGGATTCGACCCGTCACAAGCTTGTGACGGATAGTGATCGTCACAAATGAGAATTTGTGTACTTTCAAAGCACTAGTTACATAAGTATTCAGATAGGCAAAAACAACAATTAATGAAACGAGTTTAAAACCCAACCTGAGATAGCCAGTGAATGGCATAATTGGAGAAAACAAGTTGTAAGCTGTTACAAGGGAATAGTCTTCCATAAAAGGAGCCAGGTGCACCCATGACAAAGCATGAGGGCTTACCATTTTCATTAAGTTCATCATGTAATTGCCCATCAATAACTTCTTTAAATAGCAAATTGAAATCATTTGAAGGAAGATCACTCATAAATATTCTTAATTGAGGAATATCATCACCATTGAACTCCAACTCTCTACAAATGTTGTGCACAGTTCTTGTGACTGTTGATATCAATGAAACTGGGGTAGGACCCACTCCGCAGCCTAAATCGGCCACATTCATGACTTTCATTGGCCTCATTTCTTCATTTGATAGTATAGACTTAACTGAGCTCTCTAGTAATGGCTTGATTACATAAGAGAACACCCGATTCTGTAGACAATCAGATAGCGTATTAGTGAACCTAATGCATTTTTTTGTAGTAAAAAAGAACATGCTTATGCACTACACTTCTGATAATATGCACTAGGGTGGCAATTAAAATCGCGATAAGTCTTGCCGAGACGGTCACATTTCACCACAATTGTAGACGAAGCAAAATGTCGTCATTTTAACGATAAAATGTGACTATCTGACAAACAACCTATTATATCTTTGAAAATGGTAATAGTTACATTTCATCCTAAATTGGTCACATTTTGCTCCGTCTACAATTGTGACAAAAAATGTCCGTCTTCAATGATAATTTGGCGTAAGTTCGTTGCATTTATGTGGTAGTAATATATAACTAGTGTGAATCTCGTGCTACTGCACTATTTTTTTAGGTGGTGTAAAAAAATTTGACAATTTATATTTAATATAAAACCTATTATTGATATTGTTTGGTAATATTAAATAGAAAAGATAATGTTCAATACTTTTACCCAAATTAGATTGTCTGACCCACCTAGTGTGTTCAAGTAGGATGACAAAAGAAAAATTCCGTTTATAAGTGTGGTAATTTAGGCGTGAAAGTTTTAGAATTTTCCTATTCGTTTAGAAGATAGGGCCGGATCGGAGATGGGTATACGTATTTATCAAAAGCAAAATACTCATAAAGATAAGATTGTTGTATATGAATGTACAAATGTATTTTGCTTATCTTACCTAAATCTTATCTTCATATACGAAAATGTTCTTTTTTTTTTCCTTACATAAAGATAAGATTGTTGTATATGAATGTACAAATGTACATAGACTAATTTAAGTTTCTATTTTTTGTAATTTTTTATATATATACGTCTTACACATTGGCAAATGAATAATTCATTTCTTTTGTGCTTAATTAAGTCGTATTTACACGAAATATAATAATAGTACTTTCACTCACAAATAAGCTTAAAAAAATGAATCAACCATGCATGTTTGTGACAATAACATACCTGAGAGTTGGAGTTGTGAGAATAACTGAACTCTCCATCGCCTTTTGTCATGTGAAGGATATTCATTGTCTCCATTGCAATCAAATTTTTATCAATTAGATTAATAAATAATAAATAAAGTGAGAAAAGATTCTTGAATATTATTTTATTATCTGCTTGAAGTTCTTGTTTGAGTGAAAAAATCAGTAGACACTATAACATACTTATAGATGTAATAAGGCTTCTACCTTAGTCAAAATTAGAGTTCCATTGATTTTTCTATCTGTTAGATTTTTCCAAGCATTTTTATTTTATTTTATTTTATTTAATCAAGCACGTTAGATGATGTTAAAAATTAAGTTTTGGTTATAAAAGTCTCACGTTATTTTAAGAAGTGTGGTGTTAAAGTAACTTCCTATTCGGTAGCGGATCAGCCCGTCGTTGTATGGGTCGGAGTCCAATCTATTGTTTTTTAAGGAAAACATTAAAGTGTAAATAGAAATCAAGAATGTTTAAATAGATAGTAACTTGGTGGTAAAAAAAGTGTTTACTACCTTTCGATCTAGGTTAAAACCCTAATAATTGCATTTGTAATCTTTTGTTTGTCGGATGTTGCTCTCATTTGGGTCTATTTTGAGTTTTTGATTACTCAAATTCTTTGGCTATTCCTTATTTTCGAGCCTCATATCTTCTTACCATGTTCTTGACCGTCATACTATCCAACAATTTTGTGGAGGCTTCAACTTATGATATTGTAATTTAGTAAAAGTTTGATACTATCAAGTTGACTCAACATCATGCAGGAAAGTAGCACGTAAAATACAACTTCGATAAAAATATAACTTTGAAGGTTCATGGGTAAATAATTTGAGTATTTATATATTTCACATTAAGCGCAAAAGTACTTTAGTAATATACTAGTGATAAAATCTGAAAATTCAAACTTTAGTATATATTCTTTTTTTGGTAAAATGTAAGTATATATTCTCTCCGTCCCGGTCATTTGTTGTCCTATTCACTACAAGGTGGAACCTAATTAGCTACCAATATTTCAGTAGCAAATCACTAGTTTTCGGTAGCTAATTACAAATAGAGACGGAATTTGCGACGGTAGATGGTTCATAGCTAAAAGCCTTGTCGCTAATTTAGCTACAGAATTGGCTACCAAAAAATAGCTACCAAATTCGAAGTAGCTACTTTTGCGACAGTAATAGAGACGAAAGTTTAAGTAGCTACATTACCTACCATAAATAGTATAGTAGCTAAACTAGTGATTGAATTAGAGACCAATTTAGTTGTTGCTAAATTAGCGACTAACATGTTAGTATCTAAATTGTCTAGGAAACAATAAATACGGTTACCATATTTGCCACGTCACCCTTGCTAGGCCTCCGCACTCATTGTGGGACATGGCACGTAAGACCACCGCCTGCCGCTTAGCTCGTCCCTCTTGCAGAGTAATTAACAATATATGTTGTTAAGAGGAATCGAACCCATGACCTACAACTTCATAACTGACATTCTAACCATTGAGACACATGAAGATTAATGACTATTTGGGTAATAATGAATATCTAGTTAAGGTAAAAGTCATTGTTACGTATGAACATTACAAAGTAATTTTTAATAATAATTATAATAATATAAGTAGACTGATAATAATTCAAAAGTATATTTCACATTAATATTTATTTTGTATTAAATGTACAATATACATGATAGTGAAAATTAACTTTAGCTACCAATGTATTTCCGTAGCAAACAACTAAAATTAGATACTAAATTTGCTACTCACTTTGTGTTGTCTCTATATTAACTACGTACTTATACACTAATTTTCGTTGGTCTCATACGTAGCGGCCAAATAGATTGTTCTGTTATATTGTGTCGACGTATATAGAGACAACTCTAGCTACCGACAAACTTTCGTATCTAAACACTTAAATTGGATACTAAATTTGCTACCTCCTTTATTTAGTCTCTAAAATAGAGACGTAATTAGCTACCATTATAGTTTGGTCTCCTATGTAGAGACTAAATATATTTTTTGTCTCAACATTAGTCGCTAAGTTATATATTTAGCTACTGAATTTCACTCAGTTGCTAATTCGGTAGGTAAAGCATTATTCTCTTGTAGTGATTTCTTTTTAGAATGTCTCAGTGAATTGTTGTTCTTTCTATATTAGAAAAGTATTCTATGAGTAATTTTATCACCCAATTGAACTATTGTCTACTTGTCATGGAATCACAAATGGTCTGTCACTATTTCCTTAGTCTTTGTGCCAAAATAAAATGACACATTTTACCGGGACGAAAGAAGTATTACTTATGAAAAGAGCTTCCAAATTACAACCTGTTGGAAAATATTATTGTGATTTAAGAATTAAATTATAAAGTTTAATATTTGACCAAGTAATTTTTAATATGGTTAAATGTGTCATTTACTCTTGTTTAGTTGTTTATTTTGATGAGTTACAAAGAATATTTGACTTGGTCCATGCTATTAATTTTGGCGGAATAATGGATAATTAACTCCATTCTTAATATGCTTTTAATGTGGGAGATTTAAGGCAATGGCTTTGTAGTGACTATTATATAAAGAATTTGTTCTATGCTTGGCAAATATGTAGGTCACGACCATATACTTGTGTGAATGAGAAATAAGTGTTGGCTTTAATTTTATATCAATACATTATATGGTTTTCTTGTTATCTCCAAGTATTTTCAATTTGAACAAATTATTTTATCACTAAGAATATTATTGAGCATCGAGCGGTCGTCGGTTTGATGGCTCCTCTTGCTGCTACCGAAGGAGTCTAACGGGTTGTCGTATCTTGGGAGATGAACGCACTATTTGGTAACCAGTGCAGTGGAGGCGTTATCTTTCTTAGGAAAGCGCCTAGCGCGATTCGACCCAGGCTACATCTTTCTACTCTACTCTATTTTATATTATTGTTATTTAATTTACGTCTTTACATTATTATATTTATTATTGTAATATTATTTACGGTATTATATTGCTCCACTTTTTCTAACAATCTAAGAGAGATAAACCGCGTTTACTGTAAATAATATTATATGTTAAAATAGAATATAACTAAAAATGAGAATATATTTTGTCATCTAATTGTCGTCTTAATATAGTCTCACATTTTGTTATTTGTAATACCTGATAATCCATATGTGCATAGTGATTATCTCTTATTGTACAATGCGTGATGTTCAAAATTTGATTCCTCTTGTCTATGTGAAGTAGTATATGGTGTATTATAAATTTGTGTAATAGATGAACACATTATACCGTTTACTAGCTATTGTTCAAAGTAACTCACTTTTATTATTTGTACTTGTTTTAATCTTATCTTGGTTTGGTATTCTCTATGTTTTAAGTATAGACTTTGTTAATGTGGGGGTTGTATTTGAGTTTACAAACTTCTTTGTATGATCTTTGACTCTAATTGTTTTGTATAAATTGTTATATTCATCAAGTAGTCGGTTTATTTTTATTGTTTATGTTCTACCATGGGCTTGACAAATGTAGGGGTTGTTTTTCATCAATAAATTGGTATAACCTTTGACTCTAATGATTATCGGATTAATTTGTGTGCGAATATTCATATTTGTAAATAAACTTTTTTTTTTTGGGAGATGAGAATTGTAGTATGAATTATCTACGTTTATCCAAATGGATTATTTAATTTAAGTTGGTAATGAGATATTTATGTGTGTTTATGATTATATGTTCAAAATATTTCTAAGTGAATGTTGGCTATAAATTTATATTGTTTCTTGACTTGTGTTTTGATAAAAACTAGTTTTAACCCCGTGCAAAATTACACGGGGGTGTTTTAATGGAAAATAGTAAAGATATTATTAATAAACCATACATGATACAGTTGCGTGAACTTTATGGAATTAGTTATTTCACAAACAATAATTTTTGTGTAAGGCGCTTTGGCACTAATTTAGTGTAAAACGACCTTACAATTTTACTTATTGAGAGACTAAATATACACTGATGGGAAAATGGTACAAAAAGTAATAAAGGTGTACGTATACTATAAAATTGGATATTTGATACTAATTAAAAATAGTTACAATATATGATAAAACATGTACAACTGATATGAAAATTTGTACCAAACAAAAGAGACATTGTGAGTTACAAACAATCAATAATAGTTGAATTTATTTTTTGTTATTAATTTGTAATCTCTTCAATATTTTTTTTTTTAAATCTATTAAGACTTTCATGTAAATAGTAAAAAAAAATTGAGATAGAAAGTATATCCGCCGTCTTCATTATTTGTGTATATATTTTATTACAATATTTAAGATAAAATTTAAAAAATGACTGACGCGGAGGGAATAAGATTTAAAAAATCAAGGCTAAAGTTTAGAAGGTAGGAAAAATGTCAATGACGCGTACTTTTTTCAATCAGTTTTTCGAGTTCTGGTTTATTTGGCCTCGTCTTTAATTACCCCAAATGTGTTATGCGGAGTATAAGATTAATGAAATTTATGGAGATGATCAAAATAAATAGTGAAACAAAAAAACTACACATGAACATACATAAACTCTAAATAAAAGTAATGAAGTAAACAAAAATGGGGTTCACCACTACTTCTCTTACTCCCCATGTATATGTATTTGAAAAAAAAAGTTGTGATGATGTGGGTTAATGTGAGAGTTTTAAATGTTTGTGTTTTATATATAGGGGATGACAATTATTAGATTGTTTTAAATTGTGATATATATGTGGTGGAAATTATTATTATTATTATAGTGTATTAAGTATTGACCTTTTAAGTAGCGAGTTTGATGATTTGATCAAGTATTTTAAATATTGATTAATTTAGCTATTTACTCATTTTTATTTTGGAGGTTATGAGAAACATTTTGACTTGGTCAATGTTATCTAGTAGGTGATTACTACTATTTTTATATGTGATTTTATGAGTGTTCATTAGTGTTATAAATGTTGTCAATGCATTTTGTAATTTAATGAGTAATGTTTTTTCAGGTTTATTTGCCTATATTTGATATGTGCATTGAAAAAATTTGTTGAAAAGTTTTTGTGTTAGTGAGTGTGTTTTTGTCACTAATGAAATAGTGACACGAGTCTTGATGTTTTATCATATCTACTACTTTTAAATGTGATGATAAGTGTAGTATCCAAGACTATATAATTATATATTGTTTATTATATATCCCACTAATTATGTTTTTTCTTCTTTACTTGAATGGTATATTGAAACGAGTTGGACATTTTATTTTGATGAGTCCAAATGCCACAATGACAATTTATTTTTATATGGCGGAGGTTCAATATCGTGGCTATATATATTTATATGGTGGAGGTTCGATACCATGGCTATTTATTTTTATTTGGCGAAGAATTGCGGTGTCATGGAGATTTGCATTGTGGACTATTATCATTATTATATTATTTTGGATACTACCGTCATGGAAGCGAAATCTTATTATTATGCATTTGATCTGCCTATATTGTCCTAGCCGCCCATGCCTCTGCTTTCTTCTCTATTATTTTGAGATGAAAGTGTTTTAGCTAAAAGTTGAAAAATTAATGCCACACGAGAAAGTGTGAAATTTGATATTTGAGACGTGGTCTTTGAGACACGTGATTTTCCATTATGATGGTGTTATATATTTGAATATTCTCAAAGTGATATCACAGATCTGTTTGTGAAAAAGCTGGCCGGCAAGTACGTACTTGAATCTTGAGAATTATTGAATCGTCGAGGGGAATGAGACTTATTGTCCATGTGATAGCCATCGCAGTGGATACCCGTGTTCAAAGATTGGAGATCACATGAAAGAAGTTCAACAGATAATAACGAAGCTGTGGGTGGGCTAATTAAGGAGAGCACCATTTATTTTGCGGATATTTTATTTTGGTCCGCGTCTTATTCCTATGGTGAAGTGTAATATTGTGTTTTGTGCTCTCATTGATTTTTGTTGTGACGGTTCGAGGTTGAGTTTTATATCTTAATGATCCGAAGGCATAATTTTTTGCGAGGTAGATGTCACACCTACCCTTGGAGGATTCACCTAGTGAGTGGTCGCTACTATGGGACGTGGGCAACTCCCTAGAGACACTCATGATACAAGATACATGCGCATGACCATTAACGCGCACCACTGATAGAAGCTAATTGATTGCCCTTACCGTGTGTGTGGTGAGTCCAAACTTGATCTAAGGGACCTAGTTCAAATTATTTATACTAATATGTTTCTTTTGAGTGCAAGCTCACTTACACTAAGTGTTGGTTCAAACCCGAAAGGTACCTACACCTATTACGCGGTATCATATGCTACCGAAGGAGTCTAACGGGTTGTCGTATCTTGGGAGAGGAACACACTATTTGGTAACTAGTCCAGTGGATGCGTTATCTCTCTTAGGAAAGCGCCTAGCGCGATTCGACACAGGCTACATCTTTCTACTCTACTCTCTTTTATATTTTTGTTATTTAATTTACGTCTTTACATTTTATATTTATTATTTTAATATTATTTACGGTATTATACTGCTCCACTTTTTCTAACACAACCAACATACAACAAATTTCAAATCATACATATTCGCTCAAACTTACTACATCAAAGGCAGAAATAACTATCAAATAAGCCCTAGCTCACGAGACCAGGCTTTATCCCTTGAAAAGTACCAGGCAACCTCCTCCTACGATCCTCCTTTACCTGTTGAACCAAAGTTGCAGGATGAATTATATGACCATCAATCCTGAAAATATTCCTTGCTTTCGAAATATTATAGCAAATCCCAGTAACAATAGCCAGTATGAGCTGCCCTCGAAAAAGGAACCCCCTCAGTTATGAAATATTGTCAATGCGCATCAGAGTACCACGAGCAATCTGAGTTCAATCAGCAGCTAGTTTAAAACAGGTCTTTGCAAAACAATAATCCCGAAATACATGTTGATGGTCTTCTTGTTTCTTGGCACAAATAAAGCAAACATTACGGACATAGTAATCCCCATTCTCTTGAGTCTGACAAGGGTAAGCAACCTTTGATGCTGAATTATCCACATAGTGAAGCACCAGTTTGGGACATTATATCCATTCCAAACAACTTTATGCCAAGTGACCTTAGCATCAGGGACCAGAGTTAGCCAAGCATAGCCATCAAGCCAAGCATACCCATCAGCAATGGTGTACCTAGAATCATCTCCTCTCCATTTCCCATTAATGTACCCATTCTTCAATTTCTCCTTCACTTCAAAAACTTTCCTCCAGGATCATGAACTGTAGGCAGTAGGCATATAGGTGAACCAAGTAGACCCCTTTGGATAAATACTATCAACCCATTTAATCCAAAGATGATATCGTTTACTAGCCAGCCACCACACAAGCTTACCAATAACAGCCAAATTCCAAAGATGTTTATCAATAATTCCTAGATAGTCCCCCACTAGTTTTGCTTTTAAAAATAACATCCCAAGCAACTAGAGGAGCTTTAGAGTACTTATCATCCCCTTCCGAAACAAAGTTTAGGGTTCAAATTAATGGTGTTAGAAACGATAAATTAGGGTTCAAATTAGTAAATATTGATAAGGTTAGCAACAAGGAGGATCCGTTCAAACAAGTGTTTTATGTTACCGATCCTATGGATAAGAAGTCTAGTTAGTTGTTTTATCTTGCCATCGCCGAGTTCCAAATTATAAAAATGTCGAATTTGAAGGATTTGATCACGGTTTATATCGCAATTTTATAATAATGATGTTGTAAAACATTTCAAACACGTATACACGAAACGATCATGATAAAGGCATTTGAATTAATGAAGAGACTGACAAATCAAAGAAACGTTCCTAACAGCAGTGACATTGCATTTTGTATTGCAGTATATAATTATTGTACCTGAAATTTAATCGAAAAGAAAATAACATGTCTATGTTTATCAATTGTACGTTTCTGCATCCTTACTTAGACCTATTTCCTTCATTAAAATTCTAATAAGATCTTGATCCTGGTTTTGTTATTTTATAAAGCCCTACATAGACCTAGAAGCTGGATTTTTGTAAAAACATATATACTTTTTTATTTATATACTTACATCATAATTTTATATTGATAGTTGTTAAAAATGTATTTATATTTAATATAAATTAAGTTTTCTAGATAAAAAGTACGAAAAAGAAACAAAGATTTATTAAATAAGGTTTATTAAAAAAAACGATTACATAGTAACTTAAAAAGAACCAATCTCTATCTATTAAAACAACAACCACAAAGCTGAGTTGTAAGCCTGAAATTGAATGTTGAAAAGTCAAAAGCAGAAATTTTCATTCCATCATTTAAGGCTCATGTTCTATTTGATAATTAATTACAAGACTAATCAATGTATATTTCCATTACTCCAAATATTTATACAAACAAACAAAATAAATAATAAGCCATATGACAAGTAAAACATAAAAGATTTACTTAATATTAATAATTATACGCTTAAAAAAAATAACTTGATACTGACCTCAAAAATAAACAAATAAAACAATTTACTGTATGTATATTAAACTAAAACAAAAAAACAGTAACATAATAAAAATAAATGTTACTTAGTAATTTGAATAAATATAACAATTTGCTTCCAATAAAACCAAAACTAACATGGAAAAAATAATTTGCACAAAAATTTATTTCCCATATTTATTTAAAATGAAATATTAACTGAAAAATAACTTTAATCAAACAATTGGAAGAAAAATAGAAAGCAATCATTAATACTAAAAATATAGATATAAGAAAGTAATAAAAAAAAAGAGGTAAAAAAAAGCTTAAAGAACAAAAATAAAAATTTATCAGATATAAAAATGAGTGGAAAAAAATTTCATGGATAGCTATCAACATTAATAAAATAAATATATTATCAAACCTCAAAATTAGATTTAAGTGTTGGACTTAGGGAGTAGAGAAAGAGTAGGTTGTGATTATGTGAATGGAAGGAGGCTGGGTATGATGGTGGCGTGAAATAGAATTAGGGTATGTAAAATAATGAATGTGAATGAAAGGAGGCTAATCAATTGTATTCGGGATATAGTAACATTCATATCATTTGGGCTTTTGTTAGCTTGGTGGAATATATTAGAGCGGGTATTTGTAAATTGGGCTATGTATTTAAGTTACCAAATTTATGTATATTAATAATAATTCATGTTAATTATAAGTATGATATTAATGTTGTGTATTTAGTTTTAAAGAAAATTATTGTAAGTAAAAAATTCATGTATTATGTATAACTTTTTTATAAAGAAAAAATTCTTTAATTGTAATCCTTCAATTCCATAATGTAAGTTATTATTTTTTTTTAAAAAAAGTCAAAATATTCTTTTTATATGTCATTTTGCAAAACTAATACTATACAACATTTTCCAATAGTTTGTATTTCTTAGGAAATAATTTAAAACGACTAATGTTAAAGAATGGAGGGAGTAGTGACTAAGCCCATATAAATTTTATCAAACAATAACTTAAAACTTAACATTTTTCACTGGTAAACATTGCAATGATGCGTTAATCATTGCTGTCAATTTATACTTATCCACACAATTGCACGTGTTTGATTTATTTAATTATTTACCATGACCTATACAAAAAGACAACTTTTTAATTATTTTTTCAAATACATTATATATATTTATATATATATATATATTCATATTTTAATATTTTTTGTGCCTTATCTTATATTTAACATTAACGTACTTTTAACACGTTGGGTCAAACGGGTTCAGTTAGGTTATCCTGAATTAACATGTCGTTTTAAGTCAAATGAGTCATGGGGTGAGATTCTCGAGTCACAACCTTCAAAACACGGGTCAGATTTAAGACTCAGGTCATATTTTGATAGGTCTAGGTAACAAGGTAACATGTATTTTGCTTAAATGTCCATTCATCTAATCATTTATAATGAATAAGTGTTATCTATAATCCCATATCTCATTATCTTTTAATTTTTTCCACTATATTTTTCTATTATATCTAATACAGTATAATATAGAGTAGATGATGTGGTTTACTTTTTTATTATCTATATATCAATCAAATAGAACAAGTATTTTATGAAACAATTCAACAAGTCAGATATTGTATCATTTTTAAATTTTTTTCCAAGATAATATAATATTTAAATGCATACCCGTGCAATTTGCACGGGTTTAAAACTAGTTACCTTAAAAAGAATTAGAACATGACACTAGAACGTTAAAAAAGTTATAACTTAGATATACATTATTAGGGAAAAAGGTATGGTATTAGGAAACACAATATGATAAATATTGTGAGAGTATTAAATAAGGTATTATTATTATCTTATAGAATAAGTTTGATATATAAGAGATAGAAGGGAATGATGTATTGTATTATTCAGTCCTGGGTCAAATATATAATACACAAGTACACTTTCCAATTTGTCTTGGAAATACACTAGCTTGGTAACACACTAGCTTGGGAACACAAACTGAATAGGAAATACACCAACTACTTGGAAACACAAAGACATTGATTGTAGATACATTGTATCCATAATCCTAATACCCCCCCCCCCCCCAAGCTAGAGCGTAAAGGTCGAGAATGCCCAGCTTGCGTAGAAGATGCGAAAACTGCTTCACACCGAGAGGTTTGGTGAAAATATCGGCAAGTTGCTCATCAGTCGGAACATGCTCGGGTGAAACAAGACCGTTAGTTATGGCATCGTGAAAAGTGGCTTAAAGGTCTTTTGTTCAGTTATGGCTCGTGAAAAATCGGGTTCTTGGAGAAATGTAAAGCAAACTTGTTATCACAATAGAATTTGATGGGGACGGAAGAAGACACACCCAAACTGAACAAAAGACCTTTAAGCCACTTTAATTCTCATACTAATTGGGCCATAGAGCGATACTCGACTTCAGTAGAAGAAAACGAGACGATTTGTTGCTTCTTGGTTTTCCATGATATAGGCGAGGCACAAAGAAATAAAAACCACCCGCCTACAGACCTTCGCGTCATAGGACACCCTGCCTAGTCGGAATCACACCACCATGAAACAACAAGATCACAGTCGGACCACAAAAGTATCCCTTGTCCAGGGCTGCCTTTGAGATAACGAACAACACGAAGGGTAGCATTCATGTGTTCGACCCGCGGCTGGCTTAGGAAGCGTGACAGAATATGAACGGCATAAGATAAATCCGGTCGAGTGAGTTGTGACAACCCTCGCGATAGCGGAAAATAAAACTAACAAGCATGCAATTTAAATAGCAAAAATACGAGATTTTCGAAACTTTTACATGCCAAAAGAAAAAGGTACGAGGAATGTCAAGAAGAGTACAAACTAAAGAATAAAGTACTACAAGGGGACGTAGTCTCTCATAACGTAGTCAAGCATAAATAGAGTCTACTGAACTAGCTAAATCGTCAAGGGAAGAATCGATAAAGGGCGACGCCCGCTAGCTCACACCCGAACCCCAAAAGGCAATAAAGATCCAAGCAAGCAACCTGTTCATTCATGAAAACAAGAACGCCACAGTCAGTGAGGAGTAACTCCGAGTTCTCCCAGGCATACACATCAAAACGTACATAAACAAGCATGTAATCGTGTTAACGTAAATATCATGCCGGATGTGAGAATAACATTATGATAATAACAATATACGAGTAAATAAAACCATCATCCATCATCATCATACGACACAAGACTCGGGGAAGACTCCCCTTGGAAACCATATAGAACACTAAGGGCTTGCATCTCACCATTAGCGACTTATGTTTGAGAAGGATTGGGACTCGACATAAAGACCAATCATAGGCATCCAAAACAGTCAAATATACATTCCATCATATCATCAGAGATAAGCATACATACTCTCACGGTAAATGGCACGCACTAGCATCGTGTACAAGTAGCAAGACAAGTCAAATGGAAGTCCATGGGATAAGACGTTTCCCTGAACCGTATACGTTTCGTATACTGAAGACTCTAATCCTTTCGGTAGGACTACGATAATAATACGGTCCTAGTCTAAACCTGGCCAGACTCTCGAGACAAGACGTGTACTCGATTCGACATGTGGCTTGACGTGCACACATCCAAGACTCGGTCAAACACAGAAGCCGAGTACCCCAAATCCGGCAGTACGGCCAACGGCAGAGGCGGACAAAGATATCTATAGTCAAAAGTCAAGCTAGTACGCTACATGCAATGACACCACCTCGCAAGGATACAACATTTGACGGCCGAGTCGATCAACCCATTGCGTTCACCTCCCAACAACGTCGTCATATCCCCACTAAAACATGCATACTAGCATCAAGGATACACCTCATCGCTCCGACATTCCAGTCTAAGGAGAATAAGGTGTAGCCGGGAAATGAGAGTTCATACCACTCAACCACTAGTGGTCAAGTCAAACGTAAGGTAAAACCGACTCAAGAGGGGACATATCAAAAACCGTCACAAAAAATGTGATATAAAGATATGAGATATCATATATTCTAAACATGAATATTTAATGTTATTACGTAAGTTTATAAGATAAACAAACCATACAAGCTATCGATCATACCAATCCATTTCAACCAATTCGGGGAAAGATATTAATTTGAAGAAATCCCCGATTCCGGGAATGGTTTATCTTCCTCTGCCTCCAGGGTTGATGGAAAGTTCGAAGAACCGGTCCCTTTTAGTTTAGATCGGTAAAATCCTTGAGGCTTTCCTCTTAAAAATTTCAAGCCCGGTCCGGAAGACAGCCCGCCACTGCCTCCTTTCTTTCTTTCCACACCTCTGGGGACATCTTCGATGCCTCTTTCCGAGACAAATAAAAGAGACAAGTTTATGAAACCCTTCTTTCTATCGGTGTGTACAAGGCCCGGGAACGAATTCACCCAAGCCCGTCTTCCTAATCCCGAAAAAAGGCCGGTTGTCAAGGAAAGACCTTTCATATTATTAAAGGGCCGGAGCCTCTTCCAGACCGTGAAAATCGGACTAAACCCAATTTCCCTTCAGAAACGGGAAAATAAAAATAAAAAATCAAACAAACCCGCGAATTTTCGTCATTCGACGGATTTCACCACGAGTTTATCCTCTGAATTCGGGGAGGACTTGAAGGTAAAGGCAGCAAGGTTTAGCATTTTAACAGAGTATAAGAAAAAGAAACGAGAAAGGATCACAAGGGGGTGCCAGCCGATTAAGGGGACTGGCCGCCGGCTACCCGGCTGGCACTACAGCAACATCAAATAATCACAATAAAATACAGGGGATCCCCAGCCGGTGGGTGTGACCGGCCGCCGGCTACCCGGCTGGGGCATAGGCCAAATGCGAAAATGAAGAAAATGGGAAAGGGGGGAGTTCCAGCCGGTTGGGTCGGCTGCCGGCTGGCCGGCTGGGACTCGTGATCAATAAAAGATGTCAACCAATATACAGGGATGCCCGGCCGGTTGGGCGGGCCGGCAGCCGGGCGGCTGGGACTCACGCATCAACCAAATCACCAACTTTCACCAATTTAACATCAGGGGCTCCCAGCCGGTGGGTGTGACTGGCGGCCGGTCGGCCGGCTGGGGCACACGGGCACGAAAACGCATCAATCAACAACCAGTACTCTAACCCATTTGCTTGTCATTCAATTCTAACAACATTTACCAACATCAAACCACATTAAATGCATATTAATCATAACCAATCATTGGGTAAACATCAATTATAGCATACCCAAACACATTTATTGCCCAACACAAGTTTCAACATGTTTAAAGAGCATATTTAACCACTTAAATGCAACTTAACATAGGATTAGTGAAAGAAAGCATGGAAGATGGAATTCACCCATATGAAAGAGCAACAAACATGTTTCCTCATGAAATTAAGGCAAAGATTGTATCTTTTACAACTAAAACTACCATTAAAACATTAAAAACGTAAATTGATATCGAGTAACCATTCACCGTTACCTTTTTGCGTCTTCAACATTTTTCTTCTTCTTCTTCCACTAGGAAATAGTCTCGGTCTGGGTCTTGGAGGTCTTCTCCTACAAATTTGATACAAAAGGTGAATACTTTCACCTTGGAAAAAGATGAGAAAACGAAATGAGAAAGATTAGATTTTTCTTACCTTACTAGGAAGAGAAGAAGAAAAGAAAGAGAATTAGCTAAGAATCAATGAATTTAGATGAGGAATGGATGAGTTATGGTAGGATTTAGGTGGGAAAGCTTAAAGCTCAATAATGGTGAGGGTGGTTAGGGTTTTGGTGTGTTTGTGTGAGGTTGAAGAGAGTGAATAGTAATCTGAAAAGTTGAGTGGAAAATGGGTAGAGTATGGGTTAGGTTGGGTGAGTGGAGAATGAGAGAAAGGTCTAACATATGGCCCAAGGTGTAACCCACACAAAATTCCGAGTAGAGTCCGAATACGGACTCAGATTTTCAAAATTAGACACGGAAAACTAAGTTCTATTCTAAATCTAAAATTAAGCTAATTAATATTAATATAATATTATTAAATTATAACGGCTAAGATAACGGGTGTTACAGACTGCAAGAGAGACTAGTCGACCCACGAGTCGAGGGTAGGACTCGACATCCTCCAAAAACTCATCTATTGCCAACCCAAGTTGATGATGTTGCTCGATGGGTGTAGCAACGGGTTTAGACCCAAGTAAACTTGTTTCAGCAATTATGTCAAGGGCGTATTTCCTTTTGCTGAGGTAAATTCCGTCCTTGCTTCGTGCCACTTTCAAGCCAAGGAAGTACTTAAGAGGCCCCGAGTCTTTCATATGGAAGCATTCACCTAAGTAGCCTTTAAAATTGGCTACTTCCGTCACAGCGTTACCGGCAATAACGAGGCCGTCTACATAGATGATCACAAATAGACGTACCTCTTGTTGCAAAAAATAAATTAGAGAATAGTCGAAATATGACTGAGTGAACCCATAATAGTCTTTCAGAGCAATAGCAAGTTTAGCGAACCAACATCTCGGAGCCTGTCGTAAACCGTATAATGATTTTTTCAACCGAAAAACTTTGTCTTCTATGCCTTAACTAAACCCTGGAGGAAGCTTCATATACATCTCCTCATGTAAGTCACTATGAAGAAATGCATTATGTACATCCATTTGATGCAATTTCCATTTCTTGACGGCGGCGACAACGAGGAAAGTTCGTATTGTAACCATTTTAACTACGGGTGAAAAAGTCTCTCCGTAATCCAATCCCTCGACCTGATGGTTACCAAAAACGACAAGACGAGCATTGTGATGCTCTACAAAACCGTTGGACTTGTATTTAATTTTATAGTTCCAGCTGTATCCGAGAGCTATTTTATTAATTGGAAAATCAGTGAGCTCCCATGTATCATTCCGTTCAAGAGCCTCTATTTCGTTTGGCATGGCTCACACCATTTATCATCACGGACAACAACTTTAAAAGAAGAAGGTTCGATGGCCGTTGTCACAGATGCAAGAAAGTGACGATGTTTCTCCGAAAAAGAATGACAATCAATGTAATTTACTAGAGAGTAAGGTGTACCTGAGGGCGACATTGGTGATTGTGGTGAGTTGGATGGGCTGTCATCGGAGGATGATGTGCGTGCGGTGTCAAGGATATAACTACAGAGACGGGAATTAGGGAATTTTTGTCGAAGACCCCTACCAAGAAGAATATCAGTATTGGCATTGTTGTTGATCGTGGCCTCACCCTCTTCTGCCGAGCAAGTGCCCTCACTCGTGACACAACCACTAGGTCCACCCGAGACCTCACTGGTAGACCCGGTTTCAAGAGCAGGAGCAGCTCCGTCCAGGGACCCCTTACTGGACGAGACGGCATAGCCCCGCTCTTGTCAACACCATTAAAAGGCTCGGTTTGCAAAATAAAAGAAGACGAGCACGGGACAGTCGGACCATTGGTGGCATATGGGTAGATAGTTTCATGGAACACGAGATCGCGTGAAACAAAATGAGTCTCCGTCTCAAGATCAAATAATTTCCAACCTTTCTTGTCATGAGGGTATCTGAGAAAAATACACTTCCGGCCCCTTCATTTCCCCGTGAGGCTTGATTATGGGCAAATGCCAGACACCCAAAAACACGCAAATTGTTGTAAGACGGACTCACTCCATGTAAACATTCGTAGGGAGTCTTATTGTCAAGTAAAGGAGACAGGGTACGATTAATGAGAAAAGAAGCTGTGAGAATGCACTCACCCCAAAAGGTTTTAGGCAAACTAGATTGAAAGAAAAGAGCTCGGGCAAAATTTAGTATATGACAATATTTACGCTCGACACGACCGTTTTGCTGAGGCGTGCCAACACAAGATTTTTGAAAATGAATACCACGGGTGACGAAATAACCAGCCATACAATTGAACTCAATACCATTTTCACTTTGCACAAGTTTGAGAGATTTGGAAAATTGAGTCGAGACCATGGCGATAAAGTGCATAAACATTTCCGTCACCTATGTTTTATCAATCAACAAATACACCTAAGTGGCACGGGAAAAATCATCGACTATTGTCAAAAGATATTTTGCACCACAAGACGAAGAAATACTGTATGGTTCCCATAAATCGCAATGAATCAGATAAAAAAAATCCGAAGCATGTTGTTCATAAGAGCAAAAACTATGACGGTGTTGTTTAGCAAAATGACATGCATCAGAAACAAAATTTTTATTGAAATTGAAACTACTGGCAAAAGGAATAATAGTCTTGACCACTTTATCAGACGAATGTCCCAGACGACGATGCCAAAGCTCACGAGAACCGAAGTCACTCACTTGATGAATACCCATTGTCCTAGCACATGCACGCATCCATTAAAGCCCATCCTGCAGCTCACCGACTCCAATCATCGTCCTCAAAGTACGGTCCTGGATAGAACAAGAGTTTTTAGCAAATTCAAAAAGAAAGTCATGATCAGAAGCAAGTTGAGAAACTGATAATAAAGTACAAGTGAGACTAGGCACATAAAGAACACGAAAAAGAGTAAGGGACGCATTTATATACACAAAGCCCATAATTGTAGACTCAACCCGTTGTCCATTGGGAGACCAACATGACGAGCGACAATCGATTGACGATCCTTCAACCATGACAAATCACCGGTGACATGGTTGGAAGCTCCCGTGTCAATTATCCAAAAACGCATACCACTTAATCGATCAGAGGCGAGAACGGAATTAGTGGCAACAATGGATGTCACTAAATTATCAGAAACAGCTGGATTGGTACGGCCAAAAGTTGCTGCCATGGGACGAGCAGAAGCAGACATAGTCCTACTGGCAGACTCAGACCCACGCGAAGAACCCACAGATCTGGCACGTCGGAGCTCCTGGAAAGAACGAGGACGGTCTCCCCACCACTTGGGTTAGCATATCTGTATATGGTATGATAAATACCTACGTATCTCAATGTAAAATACACAACACAATATTATTATTAATAAGAATACGTATATGAAATCTGACAGAATAAATACACATAAAATAGCGTTAAAAATATACAATTAATTGAAAAGTAATTGCCTTGTACGACGGTCATTACGAGTCATTTTGATCAAATATTCAAAAGTGGTTGTCATGCTTATGAGGTTTTTGAAGCTTCATGCTGATGGCTTGGTCTGTTCGGTCCCCTAGGCTTCATATTGGGGCTGGTAGCTTCCTTATCAACGTTTTGTATGGGAAGGGACACCCCTTGAAAAGGAGCATGGTTGTGTTGAATAAGTAGTGTCATTTCTATTTTCTACTATGGTGTATGGTATGTGCTGTGCGTTCCCTAACATCAAATTATTCTTACCTGAATCTTTTATTTTATGTTGCGAAGCTGCCCATTTAGCGTTCATTGATCATTTGTAAGATTATGAAGATGATTATTATTAACTTGAATGATATGAACCAGTATTACAAGTATATATAGAGTATAAGACTAAACCCTAATAACAATAAGATAATAAAGATCCTATTTCTAAGGTAAGAATATAGACTAGGAAATATACAAAGATTACATATATTGAAAATATTTACAAGGATATTAAGTATCCTTAATACGCCCCCGCAAGTTGGACAAGCCGGAGGATAGACCAATCTTGGATAACAAGGAGATGAAACGTGGTCGAGGCAATGGCTTCGTAAGAGCATCCGCTAGTTGATCGGAAGTATGCACGTGCTGGACTCGGATGTCTTTATTTTGAATGTGCTGTCGGACAAAGTGAAAGGAAATGGCGACGTGTGAGGGGGGGGGGGAAGTGAGATGCCCTATGCCGTTATCACCTAAGGTTGGAGTTAATTTAATATATTCGCCGCCATTATCGGAAAAAAGTTGGAGAATTGGTCGATTAAAGTATTTCTCAACAAGAGCCTTAAAGCGCATGACGACGGTTTCAGTGTCAGATTTTCTTTTAAGGAGATAAAGCCAAATGTACTTAGTATAATGATCCACAAAAATCACATAATATTTGAATGAGTCATAGAATAGAACTGGGGAAGTCCATACATCGGAAAATATAATTTGGAGCGGAGCAGTAGTATTTAAGGACAAAACAGAAAAAGGTAGTTTATGACTTTTATTGATTGCACACGCATCACACGGATCAAATGCAGAATTTGTAAAAGAAAATTTAGCTAGACGACAAATATTGTGAAGAACTTTTAAAGACGGGTGGCCAAGGCGATGATGCCAAAGCTCAGTTGATACGGCCGAACTGACGTGGGCTTGGGGCGAGGAAGGGGACCATTCAAACAGACCGTTCCGCTTGATTGCTTGAAGTAGAGTTGTCCCGGTGGTGATATCCTTTATAAGACAGGAAGAAGGAGAAAAAATAGCAAGAGCATTATTGTCGGAACAAAGTTTGGGAATAGAAATAATGTTGCGAGAAATAGAGGGAACATGAAGAACGTCTTTAAATTGTAAAGTGAGATTAGAATGAGAGTAGAAGAAAGAACCTATATTTTCAATTGAGAGTAAGGACCCATCTCCTATAATCAGATCATCGACACCATCATACGCATTATGAAGAGCAAGGTTGTTGAGGTCGCTAATGATATGGTGTGTAGCACCACTATCCAGGAGATACGAGGGATGGTCAGTGGGTTGGACAGCAGTGGCAGTATGGGCTTGGGGTTGATTATTGTAACGGGGATGGGAGGGAATTGGATGGTTGGAAATCTACGTTTAAAGTCACGACACACTTCAACGTAGTGGCCTGATTTGTGGCACCATTGACAACGGCCACGAAAATTGCTAGACGAAGTGGACTGGTGTGGGGTTGGGGACTGATTGTTGGTTGTGGCTTGGGGTTTGGGAAGGATACCAGGGGAGTTGTTGGGGGTAGGGAGGGCGTCGGAAATGAGAGGCATAGTGCACGGAGGCAGGGAGGGTGGGGTTATGGGTCTCGGGTTTATAGGTTAAGTCGTGATGCAACAATTTTTCATGGAAAGCGTCAAAAGAAATAAGAGTGTCACGAGCACGTACCGCGTCAATTACGGGTTTGTATTTGGTGTAATCAAGACCGTCAATTACCTGACCAATAATGTCTTCCGCATCAAGAGGTTTGCCTAGATGCGCCAATTCATTCGTACAGGTACGAATTTTCTGCATATAGACAGTAGCAGTCTTGTCGCCTTTAGATATCGACTTGAGGCGATCCTTGATTTGATGAATGTGACTGCGAGAGGGATTACCATAAGTGGACCGGAGAGTTGTCCATACTGCTTGTGACGTTTTGTCACCGAGAAGGAGAGGAGTGATGGAGGGATCGATTGTCCCTAATATATCGCCTTTGAGAAGCCTATCTTGTCGAATCCATGTATGGTAAGCGGGATTCGAGACCTCTTTCTTCTCAGCATCGGTTTTGGTAGGTGAGGGGCAGGGATATGAGCCATCAACGAATTTGAAAAGATCAAACCCGAACAAGATGTCTTCCAGTTGAGTAGTCCAGGAACGATATGTTTGCGGGGTCAATTTGATGCACTGATTCAAATTGACGACGAGAAAGGGGGAAAGGGGTTCATAGGAGTTGGGAATAGTAGAGGAGGAGTAACTCATGATGATGATGGAGTAGTAAATTTTTTTTTAAGAGATGATTGATCGATAGCTCGATACCATGTAAGATTATGAAGATGATTATTATTAACTTGAATGATATGAACCAGTATTACAAGTATATATAGAGTATAAGACTAAACCCTAATAACAATAAGATAATAAAGATCATATTTCTAAGGTAAGAATATAGACTAGGAAATATACAAAGATTACATATATTGAAAATATTTACAAGGATATTAAGTATCCTTAATATCATTATCTAGGGCTATGAGTCAAGATCGCGTGACAACTTGAACAAATGGATTTGGGTTTATGGTTCTTCAGAAATTTATGTAAGTTGGTCAAAACAATAAAATTAAAAGTTATAGTGTTAATTTTAGTCGGTTTTAATTTGGTTAGTTAGTCAGTAGTATTTAAAAGTTTAATTAAATTAATTAAAAAACCATGAGTTATTGCCGTGAATCTTAAACATTTTATACGACGGGTAAAAGATTTGGCTAAAAGTATTAATTTCTCTCATTTTATTGAATAGTTGCATTACTTGTGTTAATTTACTTTATAAGTGGTCAAAGAGCTCTTAATTTAGCGGTTGAAAAAGCTATAAATTTCAAGAGTGTTTAAAAAAAGTGAAGGACCTATGTTGTGATATAAAATGAGCGAGGACCTTGAATATTATTAATATAATATATTACTCTCTCTGTTACGTTCATTAGTTATTTATTTCTTTTGCAACAAAGACTAGAAAAATGACAAATATGGTGATAAATTAAAGACTTCTCTCACATATCTACTTACTTACTCAACTTGTCCACTTTTTAAAAAAATTACCAAAGATAGAAATAAATAACAATTATTAACTAATACACCCAAAACGGAATATATAACAATTAATCGGGCCGAGGGGAGTATATGGTAGTTGTGGTTGTTATTGATAATAACTAAAATTTTAAAATATCTTTAGACCATTCTAATGAAATTTTTCTACATTTTAACTTCATTAGTGACATTTACTTGAAAATTGTCACCCTTCTTGTTTTCCTTGAAACAAACTCATAAAACAATCCTTCATAATCATTTTCTTTCTCTAATGAGTCATTTTCCATAGTTACTATACACATCCATGATATCTATTAAGCCTCTTTTATAACATCATAGACCGCAAGTAAAATTTCTAACAATTTCAACATAAAAACTCTCTCTACCATTACATGGTCCAAAAAAATAAGTAGGCACAAAATTATATACAAAATAAATTTATGTTTCATTGGGACATCATAAGAGGTACTATTAATTCAACAAACATTTCTTAATGTTTGAGCGAAAGCTTTTATGTTATTTTGTTTTGTTTGTAGTATTTTTTTTCATTATAATTCTAATATTCTATATCAAAATTAAAGTTCTTCAAAAACTGGTGGTTCACCGTCGTCACTCCTCTTGCATATGGTATTAGACACCCTTGAACAAATGAACAATGACTTTTATTCATTGACAAATATGATCTCGTTGGGTAAAAATCCTTTAGCCAACAAAACTAGAAATCAAAGCAAGAAACTATAAAATAATTAAGAGTTTACTAGTGTAACATACGAATTAGTCCGTAGTATATATTCCGTAACTTTAAAGCCAATACTTAAGAGGGGGAGGGGACATGTCATCATCAAGCAAATAGGTTCAACAATAAATTTTGTAAACCAAGAGTTAATTTTTCACCTGCAAATGTGGCGGCGACAGCTCGTATTTACCTAATTCGATTCACCACTGAATAATCAAACATTAATATTAATATATGAAATAAAAAGGTTTTTCCTTCCTCAAAGGTTGCTTGAAAGTAATGTTCTCCCTACTCATGAATCATGATAGTCAAGCTAAGTAGTTATCACTACTCAATTGCGCTATCGGCCATCGCCGCCTCCATTCGTTCAATTCTTAGAGGCTTTCTAAATCAAACTCTGACTTTTAAACTCATCATCTAATCCATACAATTTTATACTTGCGCACACGATAGACAAATAATAGTAATAATTATAATAATAACCTTGACTTGAGGAGATGGTACAAACAAAAACCCTAAAGACAGGAGATGCTTTTGACGATTCTTTTACCAGGATTAAAGCTCTAATTCTACTAGTTTCATTTATCATTTACTCATTTCGTTCTGGTTACTTGTGTCCATGGTATTTCGACACATTTCGGAGACGTCTTTAAATGAAATCAAGTTAAATTAAAGGTAAATGGTGTGTAAGGAGCTTGGAGGGGAAATGAGTTGAATTGGGGTGAATGATAATTTTTAGTAGAGTAATAAGAAGTAGACCCAAATTGATTAAAATATACGTTTGGGTGAGAAATGTTAATAAGTTTTAATCCAGGTTAAGTATTACCTTCACTTATTTAAATTTAGTATAAAGTAATTTAAAAAAAATAAAATCATACATTTATAATTTTAAAATATAATGTTATTAATTTTTTTTTGGCAAAGAGAACCTTAAATAAAAGAGAAAGTAAGTTTATGATACTTCACGGGGGAGGGTCAGGGTTAAGTGGCGTAGAAGCCAAAATAAAGTTTTTAATATTTTATTTACTAATTTAAGATACCGTGTTCTGTGTCCTTAAATTTATGGAATGACGTATCACGTTTTTGTTTTGCATCCGTCTCCTTTCGGTGATACCTAGTCCATTATATATACCTTCATCTTAAGTCTTAAATTCGTAATCACTACCTTAAGACATCTTTGGTACATGACTTGCATATGGTAGGACGTGCATCAAGTATGAGCTTTTTATCGATAGTATAGGCATAAGTGTACACTGTACCGTGGTGAATATATTACAGAACTGTGACATATGTTGATATTATCAGTTTATTAATCTTGTGAAGGTCGTTCACGAAGACGAAAACTTGTAACTTCTAAACGCGTTATTGTAGTTTCTTTAATTTTTTAAATCAGGCAAACGATATATGATCTTGCTATAAAGTATTTGAACTATTATTTGTATGAATGGAAACAAAGTATATTACTATATTAATGACTTGAGAATTGCTATCCAACTTCTCGTTTTCTTTTTTTTTTTTCAACCATTTTCTCTAATAATCGGTTAAAATATGAAAGTATTTTTCAAATAATGTTAAAAAAATAAGTATTTGTTTTTTTGGGCCGGATTCAAAACTATTTATCAAAATGGTGTTCACGTAGGCTCGGGTTTTCAAAACCTGAAACACGGAATAAACACGCCATTGAGAATGGTGTGTCTTTAATTTTGTTTTTTCCAAAAAAACAATTGTACTGTTCTCAGACACGCCAATGGGAATGACGTGTCTCTTTAAGAAAATCCGCCATACCCAATGGCGTGTTTACTTTTATTCCATTTTTGTAAGTTTGCATTTTCCTACTCACTAGAAACACGTCATTGCCAATGGCGTGTTTTCACCGTGTTTTTGGTTCGCGAAATCCGAAACTACGTGGACACCATTTTGATAAATAGTTTTATACCCGACCCAAAACGACAAATACTTATTTTTTGAGCATTATTTTGAAAATGCTTTTTTAAAATATTATATATTTTGCCTCATCAACTTGTCATATGATCCCACACTGATATATATTAATTTGAGCGATTATGAGAAGGAAAATAAAGAAGGTGGTAGAGAAGGCTGAAGAGAGAAAGTAAATAAAATTCCTTTAATGACTTAGTCACTCTTGACATTTCTCCTTCGCCCAAGACCTACGAATTAAGGGACTGACAAATATTACAAAATGAAATACTTTGGACAGGAGAAATTAGAAGTTAATTATCATTCAAACTTCATTAACTATGAATAAGACACAGACTTGTATAATTAGTGTTGTAGCCACCACTCAATTTTGGGTGGAACAATTGGTTGAGAGGGAATAAAATAGGGTAAGTAATTATCTTGAAAAGAGGACTAGTTACAACATGGAATCATAATTCATGTCAATGTATTAGATACGAGTATTATCTTTTGTGGATAAACAAGTACACAAGCAGTTATACATTAACTAGGAACTTTTTTTTTTTTTTTGAAGTAAAGCTCTTATTAAGCAAATTTACATGCGTGCCTCGTTAATTTACCCTTCAACTCACAATTTCTATTCAATCTTCGTTCTCCTTCGTTCTCCTTTCTCTCTTCATCCTTCCCCGTAGTTTTTGCACCGTTGGATTCCTCTCGCGCAGTGGTGGAGCTAAGATATATTGGTATGGAGCAAAAACTTTTCAGTGGGGACGAATAAGTAATGGCTTAACGTAAACTCGAAAAAATTAAGGAATTTTTAACCAAAACTTCCGAATTTTTCCTTACCCAGCAGGGCGAGCATGTTACACTCTCGAATTTGCGGAAAGATAAACAAGTAATTTAAATAAATAAAAGATGAGAATACGTTTTTAATAGGTTCACTTTAGTGAAAATCGGTAAATTTTAAAAACCGGAACCTACCATTAAATATATTCATCATAACAAGGGGGCTAAAAGAAAAAGGTTCATAACAAAAAGGAAATAATATTATACATAAGAAGTATCTAAAACGGGAGACATATCTCCCTAATAAATACGGAAATAAAAGAGTGTATTAAATACTACAATCCTAAGAACCGAATATAGGTCCAAGGTAATTCTTCACTCGCTAGCTCGTCAATGTACCCAAGTATGCATCACAAACCTGCCAACCGCATTAAATATAAACACGGAAGCCACAGTCAGTGGGGATTAACTCCGAGTTCTCCCAGCCACGAAATGTCGAGTTTAATAAAACATGAATAACATAAAAGAAATGTATATGGAAAATACAAAACTTAACATATACGGTATGCTTTTCATGTTATGAAACAAATAACTAACATATAACCTAGCATATGAAGGATAAGCTACTCATGCAAGCTATCATGTGAATCGGTTAACAACCTATACCACGAGGTAGGGAAGCTAGTATTTCAGCTCAGAGGTTACATTTAAAACATGGTCTGGATACAACTCAACCCTAATCATACAAACTATCATGTGAATCAGTTAACAACCGGTAATCCAAACTCTATCAACCGTAGCCGGCTTGCATCTCACCTTCTACGATTCATAGAATCATCAAACATGAAAGACCAATACGTCTAGAAACAAGCATAAGTTCTTAGCACAGTCAATAGTCGACTGCTGTAACTCGAGGCTATACCACAAAGTAGGATAAACATCCTAGTCCTAGACTGATCAGACCTAGCGACAACAGCTAACCCATTCCCTGTCTCATGACCAAAAGTATATGAGAATCTGTACTAGGAGACCCCCTAAGAAGAGTTGGCTAGTACTTAAGCTGGCTCCATTCCCAAAGTGGAAGCAATTAGGCAGCCATGCCCCGGCTTGGTATCAAAATCCCAGGCCAGTGACACAAAAGCTATCAAGCTGTGAACTATATACTCGTTAAAGATAGTTAGGCCTATCAATGTCATGGTCCAAGGTACTCATTTAGAATTAGAATGGTCAACACGCCATATAATCATAATTCTCTATGAGTACTTAGTCAACACGACATATATCATACAATTAAACAGTCACGGGAAAAACTTCTTATCATGTGACTAATTGCATATAAATCACATTCAAATATCATATCGCCTCATATCTACTAAGGCTCATTCATTCATTCATTAAATAAAACCTTACCTGAAGACAAATCCCCGACCCGAGTCCCGCGACGGTTCATCAGTCAAAACGGGGCTGACTAGATCTTAGTTTGACCAAACCCGTTTGGTCAAACCGGCTAGAAACAGAGTCTTAGCCATCGAGGCTTGAACATAAGAATATCACATTCATTTCATGCTATTTCATTCAATTTCTAACATGTAAATTATTAATTCATACCAAAAACCCGCTTGACTTAAAGGATATAAAATTAAACTACAATCACGTATTATAATTTCTAACATGTGAGAAATAATAATATATTGGAAACCTTTTAATTAAATAATTTACTTATTAAAATTTCCCACTTGCTAAATATTACAAAACAAGATATAATAATAACAATAAACTCAAAAACCGTCACAAGTCCAAAGGGAGGACTCACGGGTCATGGCTGGATCGGATTGAACCGGGCCTGGACTGGGCCCACGGGCTGGTTTGGGCCGGTTTTGGTCAACATTTCTAAAATCGTTTTCTTAATATTTCCCGCATGCTTAACATATTTAAAACCCGTCAAAACAACAACAAAACAATCAAGTATCGACACAAGCCCAAAGGGCCAATTAACGGGCCAACCTAGACTGGATCTGCCGGGCCTGGATCGGGCCTGAACCGGGTCTGAACCGGCCTGAACCGGCCTGTTTCTCGTCCACCACACACGGCCACCACCAACAACAACCCCAAATTTATTTCTAACATGTTTTAATTAACAACCATCCATTTTAACAACCAATTCATCCATCATTCATACTAAAATTATGATTATGAACAAATCATCCAACATGTCAAAACACTAAATATGTTAAAAATTCATAAAACTTAATAATAATAACAACCTACCATGTTACTACTTAAAACCGTAAATAACAAAACATAAGTAAAAGATATGTGACATTAATTCGTCGAGTAACTCGGTAATCGTTACCTTAGCTAGCACAAAACCAAATAGCACCAAAATAAGACCTAAAACCCGTCTACTAATCTTCTTCTAAAATATACGAGTCACCAAACTCGTCTTCATAATCTTCTCCTATAAGAAATGACAAAAATAACATTATTAGTATTAAAACTTGATTTCAACAATTAAAGTGTTGAAAACGATTTTGTCGAAATTGAAAATGAAACGTACACGGAGATGAAGAGCGGAGAGGAGACTCTAGAAATATAATTTAGAACGGATTTGGCCAAGTAACGAAGGTTTTGTGACGATTTTGCTCAAGAACGATCAAGAACGATCAAGAACACGAAGAACGATTATGATTATATTAAAGAAGATATTAAGTTGATTTAATGTAAAGTAAAAAGATAATTAGTGAGTAAGAGGGGGAAGGTTTGGGCCGTGTAAATATAGGGATTTACGGGAGTCGGGTTTTGAACTTGTTGTTACGGGATTGACTCGGGTTTTATAAATATATTATGGTAAATATCTAGATATTATTAGATATTATGTTTGTTTAATCAAATATCTAGATATTATTAGATATTATGTTAGTTTAATCAAAAGAAATGAAAATATCTAATCCTAAGGGAAGAGAGGAAGAGCCGTGTGGGAGAGGAAGAAATCGGGTCTGTTTTTAAGCGATTTGTTGCGGTATTTAAGTTGATAGATCGATAAAGTTACAAATATCTTAGATATTTGTATTAGTTTAATCAAATGAATCAAAAGATCTAAAATGAGGGAAAAAGGTGATTTGGGCGTGTGGCACATGTAGGAGTCGGGTTTTGGGTTTGTTTCAGGACTTAAGTTGACTCGGGAATAGTTAAATGAAGTTCGGGTTTAAACCGTATAACCTACTCTTTAATTCCAAATAAATTCAAAATAATTATATTAAATTATCATTAATTCAAATAAATCGTAATAAATTAAAATAAATTAAATTTATTACTTTTCAAATATAATTTCGGTCTTTCAAATTACGGGTTGTTACAATCACCCCTCCTTTTAAAAAGTTTCGTCCTCGAAACTTAGAAGGAGGAATGTGACATATATGTAGGTCTATTTCAAACCTTTTAAAATATATTTGTAATAAAAATACAGGGTCTTATCAGTGGGGCGGAAGGTGCTTGTCTGCAGTTAAGAACATCGACGTCCCAAGTCAAAGACTTAAAAGATACATTTTCGCATCAACAAATGAGAAAACTAGTTATCGAACGTCTCCAATAACGAGTCTCAACACTCCTTGACGGTAAAACTACTTGAAATCATCAAACATTTCCAAAAGCTTTTAGTTCAAAAATTCTATAGCAAAGGTAAAAACACTACTATCTATGCCTAAAATTTCTAACTAAAGCTTCTAATAATCTATCTATAAGAGATGATATTCGATAGAAGGAACGGAATATTCGAAAGAATAAATTGAATAGAAAGAGGGAAGAAAGAAGGAGATTTGAAAGTTTTCTCAAGGATAGAATCAAAATAAGTAGACAATACCCGAACGTAGAGCGACTCGAACATCGAAATCACAAATCGAGATACTAAGAGATACGTCCACACGAATAAAATGGACTAAAAAGGGGAAGGACTGAAAAGTAGCGGATTGAGTAAGGATCAATTTGAGGGAAAAGAGAGGAATGAATCACAAAACTATCTTCCATCTATGACAATTCAAATGTCGATCGCAACTCGACAACACTAACTGTACCAGTAAACTAGTCCTCAAAAGAGAGCAATTATCCTCTACAATTTCAATCATCAGATTCCTACCAAAATATTTCATAAACATGACACTTCGAGTAACAACTCCCAATTATTCAAATTCAATTAGAATCTTCTAAGGTCCATCGGTACGGTAAACTCCATAACTAACAACCCACGAAAGATTCATTACGAACTCTAATCTTTTTAGCTCCATCAAAACTCTTATTGGAAACCTCCATCAAAATATTTATAATTAGGGAAACAAGACCGCTAACAACCACAAGGTAAAAGAGACTTACTATGAAATCCTTTGATCCGATTTATTCCAAAATTCCTTTCCCTAAGTTATTAACAATGAACTTTCTCATCTTCAAAAGTTAAAACACAAATCCTCAAAAGAGATTAGTCACTCCATCTCATTTCACTTAACTTTTGCCAATCATAGGGCAATGCAACCGTAAATCAATTTATTTATCTCTTCCAAACTCTCTATACATCGGTTTTCGCTTATGACGATATTCCTCAAGTTGTGTCATCCAATCCTAATTCCACAAAGTATTTATTCCCGTTAGGGTCCAACATTTAACGACAACAAATTCCCAATTAACATTTTTTTTTTTAAAAAAAATCACTCAACTTCCTAACCACAACTACAACTATCATTAAGCTTATTTCGATCCTCAAAAAGATATTGCAACTTCAAGTTTTCATAATCTAAAACCACTAGGAGAGTTTCATCCTAAGTTTATTCTCAATTTTCTATAATCATTTAAACACGAAACTAGTTCAATAGGACGGTTAGGTATCATATTCGAAACTCCTTCAAAACACATCTACTAACCCTTACGATAGCTAAAAGAAAACTACCTCTCAAGAGAGCAGGGATAAAAGAACATGATACAAGGAACCTTAGGAAGCATAATTAAAGACCACGATAAGAAGAAATTAAAAGACGAAGGCGAGAAAAGAAAACGAGGTTGATTTAAGGAAGTGAAACTACCAGACACTATCTCCGGGGGGGCATCGACTTCGGCTCGACGGAGTACATAGCTGGATCCTTTAGCTTTGGCACCGGTTGCGGAAGTTTGACGATCGAGACATTCACGAATGAGGTGTCCAGGCTTCTTGCAGAAAAAGCAAAAGAGGGGCCTATCATAGCATCCTACTCCCGGGTGAAAGGGTTTCCTACAACCGTCACAAAATCGACTTCGAGCTTGAGCTTGAGGGGGAGCATTGAAACATCTCTGGTTAGCATAGGTATTAGAGGAAGAGGGAGAGAAAGGTCTTTTGTCATGGAAGTTTGACCTTGGATTGAAAGAGGAAAAAGGAGATGGACTCTTCATCTTTGCCCCATCACTAAAGGCCTCCATGGAGTCCTCGGCCCTAAGGGCATCGCCATACAATTCTCCGAAAGATGTAGAGCTTCTCCTTACTTTGCTTTGGAGCAAAGCACTAAGCTTATTACGATAGTAAAAAGCTCTATCTTCATCATCCTTGATGAGTCCTGGCGCAAAACGAGCAAGCCGGTTGAATTGAGTGGTGAAGTCTTGGGTCATCAAATCACCTTGCTTGAAATCGATGAACTCTCTGAGTCTTTGCTGCTTGAGCTTCATGGGGTAAAATCGATCCCCAACAAGAGACTTGAAACATTCCCACTCGAAATTGATTTCAAGGATACCGGTGGGATTGGAAATAGACCACCAGTAGTCTGCCTCCCTTACCCGGAAGAACTGAGCAATCCTTACCTTGTCCTCTTCAAGGACTTGGTAATAGTCGAATTGGTTCTCCATCTCTCGAAACCATTCCGAGAGCTCGGTAGGGTCCGGCTCACCACCACAAGGCGTAATATTGCTCCTAGCAATTTGGCTAGCCACCCAAGCATAGCCTCCTTGGCAATTGTTTTCTTTATGAGGAGGGACTTGGTTGGCACTAACAACGTTCTCTTCTACACGAGGTCCAACCATCTTCATAAGAAACAAAAACAAATTAAGTTACTCATATCAATTAGCATACACAAATAGACTACCAAATAAAGTCCTTAACTTCTACCCATCCTACCATTCTATCTCACAAGTTTATTATTTTATTAAGGTCAAGTTATTTATACAAGGGTACACAAACGTGCGTCGGGAGCAAAAATGCTCTGATACCAACTGTGACACCCTCAAATTTGCGGAAAGATAAACAAGTAATTTAAATAAATAAAAGATGAGAATACGTTTCTAATAGGTTCACTTTAGTGAAAATCGGTAAATTTAAAACCGGAACCTACCATTAAATATATTCATCAAAACAAAGGTGTCTTAAAGAAAAAGGTTCATAACAAAAAGGAAATAATATTATACATAAGAAGTATCCAAAACGGGAGACATATCTCCCGTATAAATACGGAATTAAAAGAGTGTATAATAATATACAATCTAAGAACCGAATATAGGTCCAAGGTAAATACTTCGCTCGCTAGCTCGTCAATGTACCCAAGTATGCATCACAAACCTGCCAACCGCATTAAATATAAACACGGAAGCCACAGTCAGTGGGGAGTAACTCCGAGTTCTCCCAGCCACGAAATGTCGAGTTTAATAAAACATGAATAACATAAAAGAGATGTATATGGAAAATACAAAGCCTTAACATATACGATATGCTTTTCATGTTATGAAACAAATAACTAACATATAACCTAGCATATGAAGGCTAAGCTACTCATGCAAGCTATCATGTGAATTAGTTAACAACCTATACCACGAGGTAGGGAAGCTAGTATTTCAGCTCAGAGGTTACATTTAAAACATGGCCTGGATACAACTCAACCCTAATCATACAAATTATCATGTGAATCAGTTAACAACCGGTAATCCAAACTCTATCAACCTTAGCCGGCTTGCATCTCACCTTCTAAGATTCATAGAATCATACAAACATGAAAGACCAATACTTCTACAAACAGGCATAAGTTCTTAGTACAGTCAATAGTCGACTTCTGTAACTCGAGGCTATACCACAAGGTAGGAAAACATCCTAGTCCTAGACTGATCAGACCTAGCGACAACAGCTAACCCATTCCCTGTCTCATGACCAAAAGTACATGAGAATCTCTACTAGGAGACCCCCTAAGCAGAGTTGGCTAGTACTTAAGCTGGCTCCATTCCCAAAGTGGAAGCAATTAGGCAGCCATGCCCCGGCTTGGTATCAAAAGGCCCAGGCCAGTGACACAAAAGCTATCAAGCTGTGAACTATATACTCGTTAAAGATAGTAAGGCCTATCAATGTCATGGTCCAAGGTACTCATTTAGAATTAGAATGGTCAAGACGCCATATAATCATAATTCTCTATGAGTACTTAGTCAACACGACATATATCATACAATTAAACAGTCACGGGAAAAACTTCCTATCATGTGACTAATTGCATATAAATCACATTCAAATATCATATCGCCTCATATCTACTAAGGCTCATTCATTCATTCATTAAATAAAACTTTACCTGAAGACAAATCCCCGACCCGAGTCCCGCGACGGGTCATCAGTCAAAACGGGGCTGACTAGATCATAGTTTGACCAAACCCGTTTGGTCAAACCGGCTAGAAACAGAGTCTTAGCCATTTAGGCTTGAACATAAGAACATCATATTCATTTCATGCTATTTTATTCTAATTTCTAACATGTGAATTATTAATTCTTACGAAACCCGCTTGACTTAAAGGATATCAAATTAAACTACAATCTCATGCTATAATTTCTAACATGTGAGAAATAATAATATTATGAAAACCGTTTAATTAAATAATTTACTTATTAAAATTTCCCACTTGCTAAATATTACAAAACATGATATAATAATAACAATAAACTCAAAAACCGTCACAAGCCCAAAGGAGGGCTCACGGGTCATGGGCTGGACCGGGCCTGGACTGGGCCCACGGGCTGGTTTGGGCCGGTTTTGGTCAACATTTCTAAAATCGTTTTCTTAATATTTCCCGCATGCTTAACATATTTAAAACCCGTCAAAACAACAACAAAACAATCAAGTATCGACACAAGCCCAAAGGGCCAAATAACGGGCCAACCTAGACCGGATCTGCCGGGCCTGGACCGGGCCTGAACCGGGTCTGAACCGGCCTGAACCGGCCTGTTTCTCGTCCACCCACACGGCCACCACCAACAACAACCCCAAATTTATTTCTAACATGTTTTAATTAACAACCATCCATTTTAACAACCAATTCAACCATCATTCATACTAAAATTATGATTATGAACAAATCATCCAACATGTCAAAAACACTAAATATGTTAAAAATTCATAAAACTTAATAATAATAACAACCTAGCATGTTACTACTTAAAACCGTAAATAACAAAAACAACAACAAAAACATATGTGACATTAATTCGTCGAGTAACTCGGTAATCGTTACCTTAGCTAGCACAAAACCAAATAGCACCAAAATAAGACCTAAAAACCCGTCTACTAATCTTCTTCTAAAATATACGAGTCACCAAACTCGTCTTCATAATCTTCTCCTATAAGAAATGACAAAAATAACATTATTAGTATTAAAACTTGATTTCAACAATTAAAGTGTTGAAAACGATTTTGTCGGAATTGAAAATGAAACGTACACGGAGATGAAGAGCGGAGAGGAGACTCTAGAAATATAATTTAGAACGGATTTGGCCAAGTAACGAAGGTTTTGTGACGATTTTGCTCAAGAACGATCAAGAACACCAAGAACAATTGTGATTATATTAAAGAAGGTATTAAGTAGATATTAAGTTGATTTAATGTAAAATGAAAAGATAATTAGTGAGTAAGAGGGGAGGGATGGACCGTGTAATATAGGGGATTTACGGGAGTCGGGTTTTGAACTTGTTGTTACGGGATTGACTCGGGTTTTATAAATATATTATGGTAAACATCTAGATATTATTAGATATTATGTTTGTTTAATCAAATATCTAGATATTATTAGATATTATGTTAGTTTACTCAAAAGAAATGAAAATATCTAATCCTAAGGGACGAGAGGAAGAGCCGTGTGGGAGAGGAAGAAATCGGGTCTGTTTTTAAGCGATTTGTTGCGGAATTTAACTTGACAGATCGATAAAGTTACAAATATCTTAGATATTTGTATTAGTTTAATCAAATGAATCAAAAGATCTAAAATGAGGGGAAAAGGTGATTTGGGCGTGTGGCACATGTAGGAGTCGAGTTTTGGGTTTGTTTCGGGACTTAAGTTGACTCGGGAATAGTTAAATGAAGTTCGGGTTTAAACCGTATAACCTACTTTTTAATTCGAAATAAATTCAAAATAATTATATTAAATTATCATTAATTCAAATAAATCGTAATAAATTAAAATAAATTAAATTTATTACTTTTCATATATAATTTCGGTCTTTCAAATTACGGGTTGTTACAGTCCTAATCTAAACCTGGCCAGATTCTCGGAATAAACGTTTTCCGATTCGACATGCGATGACGTTTCGCATCCAAGACTCGGTCTTACAATATATATGCCGAGTACCCCAAATTCGGTAGATCAATTCACGAAAGAGGCGGAAAACGAGCTCAAGTCTCATAACATGCGGTACGCTACATGCAAATAACACCACCTCGCAAGTACACAACATTTGACGGCCGGGTCGATCAACGCATAGCGTTCAACTCCCAACAACGTCGTCGTATGCCCACTAACACATGCATTTAAGCAGTAGGATACCTCTCCGTTCCGACATTCCAGCCTTACGAACGGGAAGGTAGCCAAGGGAATGAGAGTACAAAGCACAAGACAAAATAGTGCTCAAACCGTATCATTTGTAAAAATCGACTCAAAGTGGGACATAGCAAAAACCGTCACAAAACATGTGAACATGGCATTATATAAATGTAACTATGATAAACATGAATCAATACATGATACATAAGCATTAGACCAAGTTTAAGAAGCATAATAAATAGGAAACATAGATACCTCTCCAAAACAACAAGTTTGGAAACTAACTAAAACAAGGGTCACTTCAAACTGTCATAACTAGAGTTCTAGACATGAAAATAAAGAAAATTCAAAGTCGAGGTGATAGATTATCCTCTTACGGTTCCAACAAATGGTCACAAGCCTAAAACAAGCAAGTAACGAAGGAGATATGATCATTCTACGAAAAGGGTCAGTGTAGTGAAACTGCACAAGTCACACGACCGTGACTTGTATTTCACGACCGTGAGATGTGTCATACCAAATCACCCGAGAACCTTCAACATAAATTCAATCCTTTTATTTCCAATTCTCATAATTCATGTTCTAATAACTATCAAACAATCAATATTCATCATCAACAATCATCAAATACAACAATCATCATCCATAACATGAATCCTAAGCTTTCTTATCGTATTCTAAATACGAATCCTAGCATATAAAGCATGTAAAACACGTAAATGATATCGAATAACCCTTCACCGTTACCTTTACGCGTCTTTAATCGATTACTAAGCCTTCCTAGTGGTCTCCACCTACAATTAGGTAATAAAAGATGAATATATTTCACCTTGAGAAAGACGGATAATTTAAAAAGCGAGAAAGACGGTAATTTTAGTACCAATACGGATAGAGGAAGGTAAGAGGGGAAGAATGAGACGAACTTACGTGAATTCCAATAAGAAACGAAGGAGATACGATGAATCTAAGCTTGGAAAGATTATGGAAGAAAGGATTTTGGGTTTCTTAGTGATGAAGTAAGTGGAATTGTGTTGAATGAATGAAATAGGTTAAGTGGTAGTATGATATGTATAAGGAAAAAGTCAACAAAAGTCAAAGACGGCTCAAAAGTCAAGAAAAGTCAAAGACGACTTAAAAGTCAAGAAAAGTCAAAGACGAATTAAAAGTCAAGAAAAGTCAAAGATGACTTAAAAGTCAAGAAAAGTCAAAGACGACTTAAAAGTCAAGAAAAGTCAAAGACGCCTTAAGACGGGATTCTCATGGAATCTCGCGGAAATTCCAAATACGAACTCGGAAATTCTAAATTCGACTCGAAACTTTAAATTCTAAATTAAAACTTAAATTTGTTGAAAAGGTTTCGTAAAATATTTCTACTAGAAAAAATAGGGTACATTTCCGGGTGTTACACTCCTCCTCATCTGCAATCCCCTTTGTAAGGGTCGTCTCATCGTTGGGAAGGTTAACTGCTGCCATTGATGATGTTAATTTTTGGAGTAATTAATTAGGGTTATGTAATATTTAAAGGAGGGGTTTTGCGGCTGTATTTATAGAGGGGTTATGTGGTCATTCAGTATACAGTGGCCATGCTTATGCTGTTGTTGTTTCTGCTGTTACAGTTGTTCTGCTGTTGTTTATTCACGGGTTTGGACTGTAATGCAATATCTTTTAATTAAAAATAATAATATTGAGAAATAACAACGGTTATTACTTAATAAAACCGTTGTTATTACTTTCCACAACGGTTTTACGGACTACAACCGTTGTGATAGAGTAATTACAACGGTGTGACATTCCCGTTGTTATATATTTTCACCCTATTTGCGCCAATATGAAAATCCAAATAAAGACTACCACAACAGGTCCTTTGTTTATAACCGTTGTGGACAGTATTTACTGCATATTACAGTAAGTGCATATTACCACATTAACTGCATTGACTGCATAGGAAATGTAACTGCATATATACATTCACACATTTACTCAATCAATAACTGCATGTGAATGTATAGTCGTTTTGGGAAATGTAAATGCATGTGAATCAATGCATTCATATGAACCAATGCATGTGAATCAATGCATGTGAATCAATAACTGCATGTGAATCAATAACTCCAATCAATAACTCTCTATAAGTACAGCCTCAATACAAGGCAATCAACCACATACAAAATTTCCCAACTCCAATCAATATCATCTTTGCATTCCCCCAAAATACTAACATCAACCATACAAAATGTCTCAAACGTTTACTAAACCATATGCTTGCATCATGACACAAATGCCTGCTCATATTGAGGGTGGCTACGTTTTGTGTAAAAGCTACAAGAAACTCCGTGATACTCTTATTTGAAATGGCTACTTAATCAACAAGATGAGCCCAAATTGGCATGGCAGGTACTATACAGGGGAACCCGTTTTCGAGTTTGGTATGACCGATGCTCATCGTGCGTGGCTACCGAACATGACCGTCACCGTTTCCCAAATGGGGTCGACTTCGTTGAAGTGACCCAGGGAGAGCAGTGGGAAGGGTTGGTTCTGGCCGAGGCTGAGCCAATTGATGCATATGCTCTAGCGGTGGCAGCTATCCGGGAGATTTACCCGGACTCAATTTAGTTTGTTGTTGTTGTTGTTTGGTTGTTTTGGCGCTATTTGTGTGTGGCGCCGTTTGAACTTATTATTTTATAATATTAATGTTGATACGTTAATTTGTTTTTTGACTTAAGATTAGAAGTAATTAAACTAAATTTAATAATGGTCATAAATTCAATAATACACTAATTCACAAATTCAATTCAAAGCTATTCAATCGATAAAGTAAAATTAGAATTGAACTAATTCACAAATTCAATAATAAACGACATTCAGGAAATCCATAATTCAATCATAAGAATTGAACAATCTAGCTAGAAAATCTTAATAAGAAATAGTTAATAAAAATAATACCTGATTAATAAGATATAGCAGACGGTGACAACAGTGACGGAGATGATGACAGAGTATGTCTTAGTGGTGCAGTATGATCGCTTTGTGATAGAGTTTTTGTGTTGCAGTACAGTATTATTAGTGTTGTGTGTTTTCTTCATCTTTATTAACAAATATTGACAACGGTTATTATAAACAAACCGTTGTGAGAGAGTAATGACTACGGTTAAAGTCTACCCGTTGTAATATATTTGCGCCAATATGAAAACTCTTATAAACACTATGACAACGGTTCGTGATTAATAACCGTTGTTATAAGCAATAACAACGGGTATATTTAGAACAACGGTTGTTGTTGCTTACCTTTATTTTTTAATTAAAAAAACAGACAGCAATATCATAAGCACTATATACTGCAATAATAATCAGCAGAAACCAAAACATGGAGACTGTATACTGAATGACCAAAAGCTAAATAATTTGGGAATCTTCAACAATGACCAAAGCTAACAAAAGTTAAAGACAATACACTGAATGACTACACATCCTGAACTTGCTATAAATTCAGAAAAGAGCCAAACCATCTTATAACTCATCCTGAATACTCAATGCAAATAAACCAAACCAAAACCATCAAATTACTTATCTATTTTGGAAATGACTCAAAATGTTGCTCGTCCATATCACTGTGTCCTAATGAATGCCCCAGGCCATATGGACGATGGAAAATTTGTTGCCAAAAGCTTTACTCCTTTGAGGAATAAGCTTATTGAGCTGGGATACTCGGTCATCAGAATTAAGGCACACTGGGCGCCTTGGGGATTCAAAGGGATACTACTCATTCAGTTTTGAACATCACTTGCAGATGCAGAATCATCATTTAAGCTTGGCAATATGTTTCAACTCAGAGATCATGGTAAGAGCGACAGGGTTGCTCCGAATAGATCAACAGTCGAACCATACCTCTGGGTAGCCACAGACGAGGACGCCGAGCTTCTGAAGAATACCGTGGACTATTTCCACGTGCTGTATTCGTCCATCTTGAATGGTCAGCAGTCGGCCAATTCAGAAATCGTCGATGCCTACAACCAGGTTGTGGCTGTTTTCCAAGCAATGTACACCAAAAAATTCCAAGCAACGTCCTGTGTTAGATGTTGAGTGTCAATTGTGTGTGTGTCTGTATCCGCCTATCATAAAAGCAGTGTAATGGGATGGGAGGGCCTGTGGTCTTGTATGTAAGATTTCCGCTATGGTTGTATATGTAGTAGTTCCTAAGTTCCTAAATGCAAATCTGTTCGGTAAAATAAAGTATCAGTGCTTTACGTTTGTATTTACTTTGCCGTTCCTAAGTTATTTAAAAAAAAAATCAGAAAGATAGATATTTAAAAAAATAACAGAAACTAAAAGGAAGATATATAGTTATTTAAATTAAAAAAAAACAAATATTTAAGCTAATAGCTCACATTATTAACCACCTCAGGATCGGGGACGTTTCTTGCCCGACATAGTTTCTTCGTTAACTCAAATACCTTCACCATGATCATCACGCATATAGATGCTTTCAATGTTATCATGATCAGTGTCAACATCGTCGAAATAAGATACAGTCGAAGAGAGATCCATTCCCTCAAACACGACATCCTGATCATTATCCCCACCATTATTGGGTGCACCCCGTCTACTCCTTATAGATAGTACAACAGACCACTTCTTATCCATAGGATCAGTGACATAGAACACTTGTTTAGCTTGGAATGCCATTATGAAAGAATCATCCTTATTATTGCAAACCTTATCCAAATTGACCAACGTAAATCCCATTTTATCCATTCGAACACAATTGTTGTTGTTATCAACCCAGTTACATCGAAACATAGGTATTGTGAAATAAATGTAATCTAATACCAATATTTCTTGAATAACACCATAATAAAGACATTTTCCCCAAATAGGTTTTTTATCTTTTGAAGTAGCAAAGTGCATTGCCTCAAATTCAGAACTCACACCACTATTTTGCATTGTGCTGAACTCATCTTGCTTGCGGGTGTAAAAAGTATAACCATTAATAGCAAAACCGCTGAAAAAAGTGGCCCTGACATTTGGACCTAAACCAAGACGTAGTAACCTAGGAGAGATGTTATCACAATACAAATTCTTATACTCCAAGACAATATTCCTAAACCACTCTCCGAACGTCTTCTTATGCTTGTTTGCAATCCACATCTCTCTCTTGTTTGGGTGATCGTATTTGAGCTCATCTTTGTGTTGTTGAATATAAGGATGCACCTCATATTCGTTGTTTAACACATACGTATGTGCTAAATGTAACATGTCACGTGCCACAATTTTTTCAACCCGGCCCCTAATACCTTTTCCGGTCATCCAGTCACTATGACGATTCTTTGGAACGCCAGTTAACTCCTCATGGGAGAGATGAGCGTAACAATATGCAAGAGCTTCGTCTAATATAGCACGTTCAGCAATACAACCTTCTAGACGATGCCGATTATATGTATAGTCCTTCTACACTTTCATCAATCTTTCAAAAGGATACTGGTATCTCAAGTACACGGGCCCAAGGTACAAAATCTCCTGAACCAAGTGAGTGGTCAGGTGAATCATGATAGTGAAGAAAGAGGGTGGAAAACACATTTCAAAAAGACAAAGAGAGGTGACAACCAGGTTCTGCAATGAATCCGCATCATCGGGATCGATGACTTTATCGCATATGGACTGGAAGAAGAGACATAATCTAGTAATAGCATATCGTACCTTTTCAAATAAAATGGAACGAATAGCCACGGATAGTAATTGTTGCATCAAAGTGTGGCAATCATGTGACTTTAACCCGGTGAGTTTTAGGTCTTGCATCGTCACAAGGCTTTTGATGTTGGACGAATAACCATGTGGCACTTTATTTCCATTCAAGCATGCACAAAACTCTTTTTTCTCATTCCGTGAAAGGGTATAAGCTGCTGGCGGTAAAAATGTACCATTACCTCTCTTTTGTGGTGCCAACTCTAGCCTAATACCCATCATTTGCATATCTTCCATAGGTGCGGCGTTATCCTTTGTTTTACCGGGAACATTCAGGAGGGTATTGAATATTATCACAGACATTTTTCTCAATGTGCATGAAATCGAAGCAATGCCTGACCCCCAGGTCAGGCCAATATGGAATTTTATCAAAAAAATATGGATCTTTTCTTGTACCCACGAGTAGACAATTTAGAGCCGTTCTTCTTCCCATATTTTATCTCAATATGCTTTACTTTCTGATAAATTCATGCCCACTCAAAATTCTAGGAGGTTGACGAAGATCTTGACGTCCATTAAATGCTTTCTGCTGCTTGCGATAACAATGGTCGGGATCCAAGCCCCTCCTATTTCCCAAATACACATACTTATGAGAACACTTCAAGTATTCAGACTCGATATCTTCCCCACACAATGGACATGCCTATTTCCCATGCACCTTATGCCCAGACAGGCCGCCATAAGCCAGATAGTCGGTTATTGTACACAATAACATCGCTCTCAAATTGAAAGTTTCATTCTTATATGCATCAAATACTTCAATCCCACTATCCCACAAAATTCGCAAAATCATCTAAAAGAGGTTCCAAATAGACATCTATATTATTTCCAGGTTGTTTAGGGCCGGAAATTAACAACGACAACATCAAATACTTTCTTTTCATGCACACATATGGAGCTAGGTAAGTTATATATTGCCAACACTATTGGCCAAGTACTATGTTGGGTACTCATGTTTCCATGTGGGTTCATTCCATCAGTGGACAGCGCTACACGTAAGTTTCTAGGTTCTATGCCGAACTCGGGATACTTAGCGTCGAACGATTTCCATTGCATACCATCTGCCGGGTGTCTTAGCTTCCCATCATTTATTCTTCCAGTTTCATTCCAAGTTAACATTTTTGAATCATTGCTATTCGCAAACATCCTTATGAATCTTGGTATCACTGGAAAATACCACAATACCTTAGCCGGGATCCCTTCCTTATCCTTATAACGCCACACCAAACAAACCGGACAATTGGTTAAGTTTTGATATAATTTTCGATATAATACGCAGTCATTTGGACATGCATGTATTTTCTCATATTTCATACCCATCCCTCTAATTAGTTTTTTAGCCTCATATGTATTAACGGGAAGAACATTACCATCTGGAAGCATGTCGTTTATCAAGGCTAATAAACTAGTGAAACACGTGTCACTCACCCCATTTGCCCCCTTGATATAATACAACTTCTGTGGTAAATCGGTATCCTCACAATACAATTATTATAGGATTATAACGAAAAAGCAATAACTTGATTATGCGAGTCATAAACGAAAACAAGGAAAAATAGAGATTTAGAAATCAACCTCCGGTCCTAGCAATAGGCGTAAAGAACAGAGATATCAAGGTAGATATCCTCCTAATCGTCGCACCCAATATGCTCCGAGAAATACCCTTTTCTTTTGCTAGAAAGAGAACCTCTTACACGATTTCACTTATGAGAAGGAGGTTTTTGTCTTTTGTGAAAAGTTACTGTTAACTTTTGTTCTGTGTGAATGATAGAGAGGCAGAAGTGAGAAATGAATTAGGGTTAGGTTTTTTTTCTTCCTTTTTCTGTTTCTCACGGCTCAACTAGGGTTTATACGAGGAGATTTTGTCTCCTCAAAATAACTACCCATTGACCGAAAAACAGAGTGTATCTGGACACATCTGTTTCGGTTATCTTAGCTTCCAATATAATATAATATATTATAATCGTCGTTTGTCATGGACCGACATCACTATAATACATCATTAGTTATAAATATCCGTATATTTATAATTGGCCAATTAATTATAACGGTTTATGTTTAATTAGCTTACATTATATACAACAAATAAATATAACATTTTATATTCAATTTACGAATTACAGTTAATTCGTCTCAGCTAATATTATTTAATCGTTATTAAATAATCGTCTCATCATCACATTGACTAACCTTTTAGTCAAATACACTGACTAATCTTTTAGTCATATAATAGGGCATCAATATGATTATTTTCTCAAATAATCACATCTCTCAAACACATCCTCTAGGTGTGACTTTTAGGGACCAGTTGATCACCGCCATCTGTATGACCATAACGTCAAACTTATCTAGCAAGCCAACCGTTATTGATAAACGTTAATCAACTGATTATTATACAAAGTATACCCTGTGAACCTACAGAGATTTATTTATGTTATTGCACTAATTGTGGAGGACACTGGCTCCAACAATCTCCCACTTGTCCGTACAAGTGTATGTGCGATAACCGATTCTCATATCCATAATAAATTTCTCCCACTCAATGTAAACCAATTTGTAACACCCGCAAATGTACCCTATTTTTTCTAGTAAAAATATTTTACGGATACTTTTCAGTGAAATTTAGTTTTAATCGTAAATTTAATTTTCCGAGTCGAATTTAGATTTTCCGAGTTCGTATTTGGAATTTCCGCGAGATTTCATGTGAATCCCGTCTTAAGGCGACTTTGACTTTTTCTTGACTTTTTCCCTTATACTCCCTCATACTACTCCTAACCTAAATCATACTCACACAAACACAACTCAACATTCCTTCTTCTCTAAGAAACCCAAAACCTTGCCTCCATTTTCATCCGATCTTAGAATCGTCATAACTCGCTCATTTCTTGCTCAAATTCACGTAAGTTCGTCTTATTCTTCCCTTCTTAGCTTCCTCTATCCGTATTGGTAATAAAATTACCGTCTTTCTCGCTTTTTAAATTATCCGTCTTTCTCAAGGTGAATGATATTCATCTTTTATTATCTAACTGTATGTAGGTGGAGACTATGAAGTTTTAGAAATCGATTAAAGACGCGAAAAGGTAACGGTGAAGGGTTACTCGATATCATTTACGTGTTTTATATGTTTTCTAGGCTAGTAATCGTATTTAGATTATGGTTAGTATGCTTAGGACCTGTGTTGTTGTTGTTGTTTGTTGTAAGTTGTTAATTGATTTGAGAATTGATGGTTTGTGATGATAAATGAGGATTTTTGTGTTGGTAACTTGTTGATATTTGATCGTTCCTGAATCCCGTGTAGGACGCAGGCTGCGTCGTGGGACGCAGGCTGCGTCGTGGGACGCAGGCTGCGTCACTCGCTGCCGACAGTAATTTTCCTGCACTTACCCCTTTTCGTAAAATGATCATATCTCCTTTGTTACTTGCTTGTTTTGGGCTTGTGACATCCCGCTGGAACCATAAGAGGATAAGCTATCACCTCCATTTAGAATTTCTGGATTTTCATGTCTAGAACTCTAGTCATGACCGTTTGAAGTGGACCCTTGTTTTCGTTGGTTTCCAAACAACGTTGGTTTGGAGAGGTATCTATGTTTTTTATTCATTATGCTTCATAAACTTGTTCTAATGCTTATGTATCATGTATTGACTCATGTTTATCATATTTAAACTTATATGATTCCCTATTCTCATGTTTTGTGACGGTTTTTGGTATGTTCCCACTTTGAGTCGGTTTTTACAAAGGATACGGTTTGAGCACTATTTTGTCTTGTGCTTTGTACTCTCATTCCCTTGGCTACCTTCCCGTTCGTAAGGCTGGAATGTCGGAACGGAGAGGTATCCTACTGCTTAATTGCATGTGTAGTGGGCATACGACGACGTTGTTTGGAGTTGAACGCTATGCGTTGTTCGACCCGGCCGTCAAATGTTGTGTACTTGCGAGGTGGTGTTATTTGCATGTAGCGTACCGCTTGTTATTAGGCTTGTGCTCTTTTCCACCTCTTTCGTGAATTGATCTACCGAAGTTGGGGTACTCGGCGTCTATTGATTTACCGAGTCTTGGATGCGAAACGTGATCGTCATGTCGAATCGGAAACTGTTATTCCGAGAATCTGGCCAGGTTTAGATTAGGAGCTTATCGTCCTACCAGGAGGAAATTAGTCTACATATACGAAATGTGATCGTGTATGCGTTCAGGGAAATGTGATCTCGTGGATGCTCTTTACTCATACTTGCCTTGTCCCGTGACTAGTGCGTTTCATTTACCGTGAGAGAGGTCGTCATTGTATTGTTATGTGTGGATGCGTGATTACATGATTGATTATTCATGGTCATTGCATGACTTGGCATGGTTTTTTTGTCGAGTCTCAATCTTATCAAACTTATACCGCTAACGGTGATATGTAAGCCCTAGTGAGCGTATTCGGTTGCCTAAGAGTGTCTTCCCCGAGTCTTTGTATAACATGATGGATTCAGATTTGTATTCCATATGCTCTTATCATTAAGTATCGAATTGTCTATCTATTCCCTTATGATCTCACATGTATATCTATATGTGATGCATGCTTTCTACTTTTGTATTCCTTTTATTTACTTTAATTTTGCTATGGCGGGGAGAACCCGGAGTGTTACTCCCCACAGACTGTGGCGTTCATGTTTTTTCATGAAATTCTATATACCTCGATTAAACTCCTCTAATTATTTACAAAATTACTATGTTAATTTAGTGTTTAATAAAGATCTATGTAACATGCATGCAAATTAAAATGCATAATAAAAAGGAAGAAGAAATTTCCTTACATTGGGAAATTTCGGTTTATATGGGCACAACAAGAAACACCTTTCTTGTTGTTCTTGTGCTAGAAAGAAATAGATGATCCTCCTTGTAATCTTCAAACTAGAAGACCTCCTTTTAGATGCACCCAAGAGAGAACCCAAACTTATCACTTAGTTTTTTGACTAGAAAACACAAGTGAAAAGATGAACTAATATTAGATTTTATTACTACTCTAGTAATAGGAAAATATTAGTATTTGAGAGGTTTTTAGAGAGATGAGGATTTTAGTGAGATAAGCACAAAATAAGAATGAACAAGCAACCACCAAAATGAACAACAAAGTTGTCCTTTTAAGGACACTATGGTCCGGCCATCATGGCCTATGTGGCCTCTTATTTTTTTTTAAAATAATCCCATGCAAATTGGTTGAGTGTAGATGTGAGTAAGGTTATGATCATGTGTCATAAACATGACATGATAACAAGATGTAGTGTAACACAAGAAACAACAATCATCATGTTATACAGTACCATAATTTCGGCACCCACTAGTGTCATGTGGTCCATTTTGATTTTTGATATTTGTCCCACAAATACTTATAATCATATGTTTAATTATCTTGTATAATTAAGGATTAATTTGATCATATAACAATTTTATGACTCAAATTAATAATTATACACTACTTTTAAAGTGATATTATATTATTCAATATAGTAATGGGTCCCACACTGCCTAGTTAGTTTTACTTTTACAACTCTGTAAATATAATTACTAAGCACCTCTACCTCAAAGTATATGCAAAACCTCAACTAATTTAATGAATTAACTATTAATCATTAAATTAAATCTTATTTAATCGTATTAAAATAAGACGTAAAATTTATTCAGTCAATTATCGTATAATTGACTAATAAACTTATCCGGACTGAGTTCGTAACTCAATTTCCAATAATTAACTCTCGTAACTAAACATATATCAAATATATATATAAAGTACTAATTAATATGTATCGTATACAAATAATTAGATTTCTGTGTGGGTCTCATCCTATAGGTGTGACCGAAAGGGGTCAGTTGATTACCGCCGTCATACGACAATAACGTCTAACTCTAGTCAGCTGACCGTTATCGATTTACGTTAATCAACTGACGTGGAGTATCAAAATACTAGTCATCCCACTAATATTCCAAAATGAGATTTATAATATAAATGCACTATTGTGGTGGACACTTGCTCCAACAGAGATAAATCTGTTGAATCCTATTTGAGAGAGTTTGAATAGCTCACCTTGCAGTGTGATATAAATGAGAAACCTGAGCAAAGGATTGCTAGGTACTTAGAGGGCCTAGATAAGAGCATTTCTAACAAGGTTAGGATGCAACCTCTGTGGTCATTTGATGATGTTGTTAACTTATCTCTGAGAAATGAAATGATAGGAAAAACTAAGCCTGTCACACCAAAACCTGTTAGGCCTTTTCAAAACAGACCTTACAGTGGGGTAAGGACCATTGATACCCCCAAGATGGCACCCCCACCTACCTTAGACAAGGGAAAGGGCATCATGGGTCAGAAACCAAGCACTTCATTGACTGAGAACATAATTAGGTGCTCTAATGTCAGGGTTATGGACATTTCAGGAAGGATTGCCCTTCTAAGAAGACTTTAACTATAATGGAGGTTGAGACTTGGGAAAAAGAAGGTCTAGTTGAGTATGAGAAGGATGAGCCTCAGGTTGAAGAAGTGGTGAGTGAGGAGGAAGAGCCTAGTCAGGAGGCAATAGTGGCACTCCCTAAAACAGGCCACAATCTGGTTCTATGGAGAGTAATGCATTCACAACAGATACCTTTGGAGGAGGATCAAAGATCCCTCATTTTCAGGAGTAGATGTACCATACAAGGGAGGGTTTATAACCTTATCATAGATGGAGGTAGCTGTACCAATATGGCCTCTGTCACTATGGTTGACAAGCTGAAGCTAAGTACTCAGGAACACCCTTATCCCTATAAGTTGAGATGGCTGAGTAAGGGAGTAAAGGTTAAGGTGGACAAGCAATGTATGGTTCCATTCTCCATTGGAGATGTATACAAAGATGAAGTAATGTGTGATGTGGTTCCAATGGATGCCTGTCACTTATTATTAGAAAGGTCATGGGAGTTTAATAAGAGCTCCATACACCAAGGAAGAAGCAACACCTATTCCTTCAAACATGGGAGCAGGAAGGTAACCTTAGCCCCTTTGCCACCTAATCAGAAGAGTTATGGGAGTCCTAGTATGACTGAAGACTTTAGTGGAGTCTTGTTCCTATCTGAATCAGCAATGGTCAAAGAGTTTAGTGAGGAACAACCTGTGTTGATGTTGCTGTCAAAGGAGGTTCAGGAAGGGGAGTCTAAAATAGTTCCTGCAGAAGTTAAGCCCCTCATTGATCAATTCAAGGAAGTGTTCCCAGAGGAAATTCTTGATGGCTTACCCCCTGTGAGAGGAATTGAACATCAGATATGTGACAACCCTCGCGAATGCGGAAATATAAAACAAGCAAGCATGTGAAATATATAGCGGAAATACCGTCTTTTAAAAACCTTTATACATGCAAGATAGATAAAACGAGGAGTGTCAAAATAATACAAACTAAGTACAAAATACAACAAAGAGACGGAGTCTCTCAAAATGTTAACAAAGAACAAGTGTTTAGCAAAACTAGCTAATATCGTCTAGAGGTGAAAACTTCTAGGGACAAACGCCCGCTAGCTCACACCCGAACCCCAAAATAGTCAAAGCAAAAAGCCATCCAATGCAAGCAACCTGTTCATCCATGAAAAACATGAACGCCACAGTCAGTAGGGAGTAACTCCGGGTTCTCCTAGCCATATCACATTAAACGTACATAGAAGGAAATACAAAAGTAAAATCATGCATATATGAATATACATGTGAGGTACGATAAGGATAAATAGGCAACACGATCAATAATGATAAGATCATGTGGAAATCAAATCCGTAACCATCATGTTATTCAAAGACTCGGGACAGACACCCTTAGGCAATTATATACTCACTAGGGCTTACATCTCACCGTTAGCGGCATATACTTGATAAGATAGAAACTCGACATATAAACCACGTCAACCAACTAATTCATGCAAGAGTCCAACTCAATGTTCACGTAATATTTCAACTTACAAACGACCATCAAATCATACGAATATGACAACACAATCCCTCACGGTTAATGGCACGCACTAGCATCATGTACAATAGCAAGACAAGTCAATGGAAGTCCACAGGATAAGACGTTTCCCTGAACCGTATACGATAAGACGTTTCGTATACTCATGACCCAGACAAACAAGTTCACGGGATAAGACGTTTCCCGGAATCATGTACGATAAGACGTTTCGTACACACAAGACTCTAATCCTCTCGGTAGGACGACGATAATAATACGGTCCTAGTCTAAACCTGGCCAGACTCTCGGGATAAGACGTTTCCCGATTCGACATGTGGTAAGACGTTCCACATCCAAGACTCGGTCAATCATAGACGCCGAGTACCCCAAATTCGGTCAACCTTCAACGAAAGAGGCGGAAAGAGATCTATAGTCAAAACAAGCTAGTACGCTACATGCAATGACACCACCTCGCAAGGATACAACATTTGACGGCCGGATCGATCAACGCATTGCGTTCGCCTCCTAACAACGTCGTCATATCCCCACTAAACATGCATACAAGCATCAAGGATACACCCCATCGCTCCGACATTCCAGTCTAACGAGTATAAGGGTGTAGCCGGGAAATGAGAGTACAAAGCACATAGAAATTTGTGCTCAAACCGTAACATTTTTAAAAAACGACTCAAAGTGGGAACATACCAAAAACCGTCACAAAACATGAGAATAGGGAATCATATAAGTTTAAATACGATAAAAATGAGTCAATACATGTTACATAAGCATTATACAAGTTTATGAAGCATAATGAATAAAAACATAGATCACCTCTCCAAAACAACGTTGTTTGGGAACCAACGAAAACAAGGGTCCACTTCAAACGGTCATAACAAGAGTTCTAGATATGGGAAAGCAAAAATGCCAAGTCGAGGTGATAGCTTATCCTATTACGGTTCCAACGAATGGTCACAAGCCCAAAACAAGCAAGTAACAAAGGAGATATGATCATTTTACGAAAAGGGGTCAGTGCAGGAAAAGTTCAGTCGGCAGAGAATGACGCAGCCTGCGTCACTACGACGCAGCCTGCGTCCTATTCGGACATGTATAAGTCACACAATCTCCACAATTTCACTTAAGGCATAACACAAGTATCATTTATCGTCACAATTCATCAATTCTCATATCAATTATCAATTAACAACAACCATCATCAACAACACAAGTCCTAAGCATACTAACCATAATCTAAATACGATTACTAGCCTAGAAAACACATAAAACACGTAAATGATATCGAGTAACCCTTCACTGTTACCTTTTCGCGTCTTTAATCGATTACTAAGCTTTCCTAGTAGTCTCCACCTACAATTAGGTAATAAAAGATTAATATATTTCACCTTGAGAAAGACGGATAATTTAAAAAAGCGAGAAAGACGATGATTTTAATATCAAAACGGATAGAGGAAAGTAATAGGAGAAGAATGAGATGAACTTACGTGAATTCTATCAAGGAACGAAGGAGCTATGATGATTCAAAGATCGAAAATAAAGAGGGAGGCAAGGTTTTGATTGCTTAAGGAAGAAGAAATGTATTTGTGATTGTGTAGAATGAATATTAGGTTAAGGAGTATGAGGGAGTATAAGTAAAGGGTGAGTCGGAAAAGTCAACGAAAGTCAAAGGCGGCTCAAAAGTTCAAGAAAAGTCAAAGACGACTTAAAATTCAAGAAAAGTCAAAGACGACTTAAAAGTCAAGAAAAGTCAAAGACGACTTAAAAGTCAAGAAAAGTCAAAGACGACTTAAAAGTCAAGAAAAGTCAAAGACGCCTTAAGACGGGATTCTCATGGAATCTCGCGGAAATTCCAAATACGAACTCGGAAATTCTAAATTGACTCGAACATAAAATTCTAAATTAAAACTTAAATTTGCTGAAAGGTATCCGTAAAATATTTTCACTAGAAAAATAGGTACATTTCCGGGTGTTACAATCACCCCTCCTTTTAAAAAGTTTCGTCCTCGAAACTTGCGAATAGAAAACTAAGTATCAAGGATAAGAATCAGTTTTCAAAATTAATACGAAAACTTTTATAAGGGAAAATATTTATGAAACGAGGTTCATCTCAAAAACGGTTTAAGGAAATTTTTCATAAGAGCGAAACTCTATTTACGGATCACAAGAATGCTCGTCGCGAACGAGAACTCTAATTATCCAAATCAAATTAAAGTCGAAATAGTGAAATCGAAATTCAAAACAAACGTTAGTAAGTGCAGGACTAGTCACCAGACGTCTCCAATAACAAGTCCAAACATCCAACCAAACGCAAAATCCAGGTATAAAAGCAAAAGAAATCTATTTTCTCCAAAAAGAGAGTACACAATCCATCTTTAGATTCCTTTGAAAAGTTAAATTAGAAATACGATATGGAAATTTGAAAGTTTTATCAAAGATAAAATCAAATAACAAGACATTACACGTACATAGAGCGACTCGAACTTCAAGTTCACAAATCACGCTAACAAAATATATACAAAACACACAAAAACAAAACAAATCGAACTCTTAGGGATATGAAGAATCACGATGAAGTCGGCACGAAGATCTACAAGAACTCGATAGTACTAACTCTACTGATACTCTAATCCTCAAGAGGATGTAATTTACCCAAGTTACACCTCAACATTTTCAATCATTAGACTTCTACTGAAACATTCCATAATCACGAAACTTCGAGTAACAAATCCCAATTATTCGAATCCAATTAGAATCTACTAAGGTCCATCGGCACGGTAGACTCCACAACTAACAATCCACATGAAAGAGACTTACAATGAAATCCTTTAATCCAATTTACTTCAAACTCATTATCCTAAATTTACAATGAACTTTCTCATCCCCGAAAGTCAAAACACAATCAAAGCATCAAACACAATTATCTAAGATTCAACTAGCCTCATCCAAAGTCTCACGACAAGGGAAAATCGACAATCCATTATCGGTTATAAGGATTCTTTAATACGCCATAACATCCTTAATTCGATCATTACTACGCTCGAAGCCTCAAATATAAATAGTCACATTAGCAAACTATGGAGGTTACTAATCCTCAAGATAAATGGGTTCACCATTCTAACTCTATAATCCATAACAACCGAGCATTCATTATCCAAAGCTTGCAACGAACATTTCTCAATTTCAAACTATGATTCCTTAAGAATAAAAGAGAATTACTAATCCCAAACCGCAAATGACCAATCACTTGGAAATCAAACAACCATTCAAATCATCTATTTCATCTAAAACTCAAAATGAATCGATTTTCATTGATGACAAAACTCCTCAAACTTTGGGTACCAACTCAATTACCCTAAAGCAAAGTCTCTTTTAGAATCCACCAATTAGAGACATCTAATTCCCAAATGATATCCCAAGCAACCGTTATAATACCCAACATCAACAAACTATTATCATGATCAACTCAATTCTCAAAACAACACTACAATACCAAACTCCGAATCTAACATCACCAAGAGAGGATACATTATCACTATTAGGATTCATCCTAGAGCTTAAGTCTTATTTCTCATGATCAAATACAACCTGAACTTTGCTCAATCCAAAGACACATCTTCTAACTAAAGAATTCCAAAATACATTACTCTTACTCTCTGAGCCTTACAAACGGAATATCCAATCCACTAAGGAAAAGATGAAGCGGCAACGAGATAGGAAACGATAAGAAATCTCAAGGAGAACACGAGAATAAAATCAGGCACGAGATTAAAAGAGAGGAACGCTGAAAATAACGAGGGCAAGAAAGAGACAAAGCAGATAGTAGAGTTATGAAGATATCCGCATAAGAAATAAGATACGAGTATGCGATTTCTTAAAGATCAATCTTTACAAAAGCATTCAAGAATGGAAATGAAAAGGGACAATGGCACGGTTAATGGTTTAAGGTTTAATTCACAAAATTTCTCCTTTCAAACCTAATGCGATAATAAAACCACTTAATTATTCCTTTACAAAGGCTCTTACAAGGGACCATCATACCACGAGCAATCATCAAAGTAAGGTACACCTAGACTTGATAAATCGACTACAACCCAATTCATCCATCCTTTCATATCACACGGATTCCAAATTGCGGAATTGTAACTCAAGTATAATAACATTCCTTTAGTTAGCCTCAAATATTCAACACACCAACCTCAAAAAGGTTTTCTTTAATTTAAGACCTAACAAATACGCACATCTTAATACTCAGGGAGCTCATTTTCAGTCTAAAGCCCCGAGTTTAAATTATTATCAAAGTCACAACCTCAATCCAAACATCATCCATTAAACATCCCCAGGTTTTCCATCCTAATCCATCATCGAATCTCTCATCCTTCAATAATCCTCAAGTAATATGGTTCAACTTACAAACGAAACCTTACTACGACTCCAAACGATCCTCCGATACCATAAGATAAGATCATATCTTTAAATTCAAGAACCATAGCCAAATGCTTTTCCACCAAGCCTATACTCACAACACACAATAGGAAGCCATGCACAAGAAGTCGCTTAACCTCAAAAGTATTTCGCACCTCAAGATATCATTTAAAGCTTCTCATTTACACCACTTAGACATATCATAAGTATGGTCTTCAAAACAATACTACACTTTTAAGTCCAAAAGATTAAATTATTAATGAGTTAAGAAATCCTAGCCAACTCATTCAACTTACAACATCGAATATCATGAACTATTTACATACAAGTCATGACAAGCATTTATACACTAAAATCATCAAACATATTTTACCATACTTTCCTCAAGGATACCACCTCTCACCACCATAGGGTGAAATTAGATCTATACCATTTTCCTCAAATCACAAATTCATTCTAACAAACACTAATAGTCCACAAAGTCTAAAATTCTTCCAACCAAGTACAATATACCACAAACAATTGGGTATGGCATCCACAAAAATGTTACAAGAGGAAGGTAAGGATACCAATGGTAAAATGGAGGAAAATATCAAGAGTAATTTCCAAGAGGCAAACAAGTTGGAAGAGAAAGAAGCACCAAGATAGAAGGAAGAGAGCATAATACAAGAAGGACGAGAGAATTCATAGACGAGGAAGAAATACACTTTAATTAGGCTTGTCAATCTTCAAATCTCCGGTAGAGGATACTTCTTCTAGGTAACACAATGATCCACCTTAAAACGGTAGATACAAACAAACATAACATCACTCAACACAATCAACAAACAAGTTAGAACCTAACAAACATCAAGTACACCAAAGACTACCACCTTAGGTCCTTAAGTCTACCCATCTCTCATTTATTATTTCAAGGTCAAGTAAGTTAAGTTTAGGGTTCACGTGTGTGCGTCGGGAGCGATAAGGCTCTGATACCAACTGTGACAACCCTCGCGAATGCGGAAATATAAAACAAACAAGCATGTGAAATATATAGCGGAGATACGGTCTTTTAAAAACCTTTATACATGCAAGATAGATAAAACAAGGAGTGTCAAAATAATACAAACTAAGTACAAAATACAACAAAGAGACGGAGTCTCTCAAAATGTTAACAAAGAACAAGTGTTTAGCAAAACTAGCTAATATTGTCTAGAGGTGAAAACTTCCAGGGACAAACGCCCGCTAGCTCACACCCGAACCCCAAAATAGTCAAAGCAAAAAGCCATCCAATGCAAGCAACCTGTTCATCCATGAAAAACATGAACGCCACAGTCAGTGGGGTGTAACTCCGGGTTCTCCCAGCTATATCACATTAAACGTACATAGAAGGAAATACAAAAGTAAAATCATGCATATATGAATATACATCTGAGGTACGATAAGGATAAATAGGCAATACTTTCAATAATGATAAGATCATGTGGAAATCAAATCCGTAACCATCATGTTATTCAAAGACTCGGGAAAGACACCCTTAGGCAACTATATACTCACTAGGGCTTACATCTCACCGTTAGCGGCATATACTTGATAAGATAGAAACTCGACATATAAACCACGTCAATCAACTAATTCATGCAAGATTCCAACTCAATGTTCACGTAATATTTCAACTTACACACGACCATCAAATCATACAAATATGACAACACAATCCCTCACGGTTAATGGCACGCACTAGCATCATGTACAATAGCAAGACAAGTCAATGGAAGTCCACAGGATAAGACGTTTCCCTGAACCATATACGATAAGAAGTTTCGTATACTCATGACCCAGACAAACAATTTCACGGGATAAGACGTTTCCCGGAATCATGTACGATAAGACGTTTCGTACACACAAGACTCTAATCCTCTCGGTAGGACGACGATAATAATACGGTCCTAGTCTAAACCTGGCCAGACTCTCGGAATAAGACGTGTTCCGATTCGACATGTGGTAAGACGTTCCACATCCAAGGCTCGGTCAATCATAGACGCCGAGTACCCCAAATTCGGTCAACCTTCACGAAAGAGGCGGAAA